>JAJJMC010006776.1:2910850-2938404 GCA_023531435.1 Papaver californicum
TATGCTTAGAATAGTCAGGTATTATTTGTGGACCTAAAATTAGTTTCGTACAATTTTCTCGCTAACGCAATTTTATGGTGTATGCTTGAGACTAGGGCTTTTTGATGCACCATGTTTAGGGCGTCCCAATGATATTTGCGACTCCAAATATTAATGAGTTATGTTTCACTTCAGTAATTAAATAGAAATAGTGGTGGATACTGAAAACCCTGGTTACCGACTCTCTCTGCTTAATTATTTTTATTAGTTTAGTTTGTTTTATTATTTTATTCATTAATCTAAAAATCCATAAATATTAATTCTGATTAGTTAATTAAGATATTGATTGCAGTATTTCCCCGCTCTCTGTGGGTTCGACCCGTACTTGCCGTTGTCTACTAGTTAGACGCCGTGCGATTGCGGTTATTTATAGAGGGTAATCAAAAATCCCATCAGTAACATGAGTGGAACATGGTTTACTGTCTAACATATGTGTTCTTGTTAACAAATCAACAGTGTATTTCTTTTGTGTCAGCATCAAAGAATTACAATCTCTTTGAGCTTCAATACCAAGAAAATAGTTCAAATTACCCAAGTCTTTCATAGAGAATCTAGAATACAGGGCTGTTACTAAGTCATTCAGTACACTATCACTACTACCAGTCAATATAACATCATCTACATATACTAACAGAACAAGTATATCAGAGTTAGTAGTGTAGACAAACATGGAATTATCAACCACTGATTTCAAAAACCCATAAGATATCAAAAAGGAACTAAAAGTGTGAAACCAGACTCTCGGTGCTTGTTTCAGTCCATATAGACCCTTTTTCAACTTACAAACATATGATGGATAATCCCGATGAATAAATCCCTGTGGATGACTCATGTAAACAGGCTCATCTAAATGATCATGTAGAAATGCATTAGACACATCCAGTTGCCGTACACTCCATTGTTTAGTAATAGCAAGGATTAAGACGATTCTGACAGTTGTAAATTTGACTACAGGGCTGAAAGTAGCATAATAATCCACCCATGCCAGTTGATTATTTCCTTGAGCTACTAGCCTAGATTTATACATGTCTATTGTTCCACCTGCCTTCAATTTAACTTTATAAATCCATCTACATCCTAGAATATTCATCCACGATTCAGGAGAAACATACTCCCAAGTATAATTATCCACCAAAGCCGTAACCTCCTCTTTCATGGAAGAAAACCACTCTGGAATTCTAGATGCAACTTTGTAACTTTTTGGCTCACAAGTAGTAGTCAACAGTGAAGAAAAAACAACAAGAATCAGATGCTTAACAACAGAATATAATACATGATCAGGAAAAGACTTCAGTTTGGATATTCCTGTTTTGGATCTAGTTTGAATTGAGCTATGTGGAACAGAAACATAGACATTAACATTTGAAGATTCACATACCACAGATAATGGTTGTATTGGATGATCAGAAACAACAGAAATCTGTGATTGCAAAAAATAGAATGTCTTTTCATCAAACACTACATGCCTGGAAATATGAGTCTTAGAAACAAGATTGAAACATTTATATCCCTTATGCAACAAACTATAACCAATGAACACACATTTAACCGGTTTTGGAGATGGTTTATCAATTCTGGAATGTCCTAAGAAAGGATAACAAATGCAACCAAATGTTTTAAGAAACCCATAATCTGGTACAAGATTGAACAACACTTGATAAGGAGACTGAAAATTCAAGATTTTAGCCGGAGTTCGATTTATAAGGAAAGTGGCAGTGAGAAATGCCTCATACCAGAATTCTTTAGGACATGAAGCATGAAAGAATAAAGTATTCCCCATTTCAGTGATATGTCTATGCTTCCTTTCAGCTAGACCATTTTTTTCTGGGGTGTTAGGACAGGAGATCCTTATTGCTATTCCACTAGTATCAAGAAAAATCTTGAATGGCCCTTTAACTAGTTCAGAGGCACCATCCACTTGAAACTTTTTATTTTTGTTGAAAACTGGTTTTTTGTTTGATTTTTAAAATGAAAAAAACAAGTCACATCATCAGACTTGTAAGTCTGAGGATAAATTCAATGATATCGACTGTAATCATCAACCAACACTATGTAGTATCTATAACCAGAAAGAGAGGATACAGGAGATGGTCCCCATATATCACAGTGAATGAGCACTATAGGAGATGTTGCATGAGAATTAGACAAGTGAAATGGTAAACTTTTGATTTTTACAAGCTGACATGGATGACACATAGGCATATGATTGAGATTAGTTGTTGAATGTATGTGTTTCTGAGCTTGTAATAACTGTAAGATATGAGAAGATGGATGACCTAATCTAGAATGCCAAAGAGTAGATAGAGAATGATCAATAGAAGAAGTTAAGGATGAGTAACACTCAGATGAACCAGAGAGAGAAGTTGATATCGGATATAAATTGTTGACCATCCTACCGTGAGACAAAAGGCTGTTGTCATGTAAACTTATAATTTCATAACCACTAAGATAAAACATAAAGAAGCATTTGTTATCTCTAGTGAACCTAGCAACTGACAATAAGTTATGCTTAAGTTCTGGAACATGTAACACAGTGTTCAACCTAAATTTAGTTTCATGTGTTTGCAAGAATGAAATTTCAAGCATAGATATAGGAAGTTTCTTACCAGATCCAACTACCACCTTCTCCTTGCCAGCATAAGGAGAGGTATGTTGTAAGAGTGAGCTATCTCTAGTCATATGTGCAGAGGCACCAGTATCCGAGATCCATGTTGGTGGTGAGTGACTCCTGGTGAGGTCATCAGTGTTGACAGTAAGCCCAGAAAAATTTGTCTCTACCTCAGCAATATTTGCAGCACCACTAGCTGAACTCACATTCTTTGGTAGAGTGTACCTGAAGAAACATTCTGATGCATAATGTCCCATTCTTCGACAGATTTGACACTCAACAGTAAAATAATCCATCTGTGATCTTCTTGATCCATTAGAATTAAAGATTGGTATGGAACCATTATTACCAGCAACAGATCTAGTTGATGATGGAGAAGTCATCACTATTGGATTATTTCTTGCATTTCTATATCTTCTAAAATTGTGATTAGAACCAGTTCTTATATTAGATGAAGTATTCTTGCTATAAAATGTCGTTGAATTCTATGAATCTAGTATTTATGTGGATACCTGATTTTGGTCATTTAACCACTGCTCATGAATGAACAACCTCGCCTTGAGTTCAGAAAAAACATAGGATGCTCCACGATGATAGGAAGAAATCACAAAGTTATTGCATTCTCTCCCTAATCCATTAAGTATGTGCATAGTAAGATCTGCTTCTGTAACTTTTTCTCCAATAGCAGAAAGAGAATCTGCAATATGCTTGATCTGTTGAAGATATACCATTATCGATTGATTACCTCTTCGAATATTATCCAATTGATTTTTAAGCATTCCTCTTCTTGCAACGAACTGTTGTTTGAAAGTTGTTTCCAGAAAAAATCCAAATCTCTCTTGCAGACACTAAACCAAGCACATCACTCGCTACAGTTAACGTGAAAGTAGCTTTTAAACAACTCACAACAAATAGATCAGGTTTCCTCCAGGTTATCCATCTTGGATTTGGTGCTGGAAAACCATCCACAAGGATCTCTGAAGAAGGATCTTCAATTTATCCATTAACGTAACCATAAAGATCTGTTGAAATAAGGATTGACTTGAACTGATCCTTCCACAAAAGATAATTTGATGAATCAAGTTTGATTGAAATTAAATTTGTTATGTTTGTAAAAGGAAAGTTGAAGTTTGTAGCAGAAGAAGATGATTCAGTAGCAGAGGATGTTGAGTTTGTATTCCATACATTTGGTCTGTTTGCCATACTTCTTGTAATTGGCATGAATGAACAAGAAAAATCAAGATTCAGAAAAATACTGAAAGATATGAAAGATTCTTGAAAGAACTGAAGTTTTGAGTAAATGAACAGTAATCAAAATACTGATGAATCACAACAAGATTATGATAAGATTTTTAGAAAGATTTCTTTTCTATAACAAACCAAAAAATGTTGTTCAGAAGAAATTGATTTTGAGTATATCTAAAAAATTTCGTCTCTGTAAAAAGATGAACATCAAAAGATGTTGAAGAAAAGATATTGATTCAAGAAAAATTTGATGGAAATTTTTGTTGTTGACTGATTTATGAAATGAAGAACATTAGCTCTGAAGAATAATATGAAAAGATTTTGAGAAAAACTCTGTGAAAAAAGAGAAAATGGATTTGTTGATTTAATCTTCTGAAGCGAGAAATGGTTTTGTTACTGAATACCAGCCATTAAAGCAACTGACCACGCCATTAAAGCAGGCTCTGATACCATGATAAATGTTCAGAAGCAATTGAATGTTGAGAAGACTGACTGTATTGATATCAACAGTCAATGTATTGAGACACACACCTTTTGTTATTTCCAATATATTCGATACACATTACACAGCAGCATGCCTGGTATTTATACCTATACACACCACGCCTAGTATTAATGCCTGTACAGCTGTACTCCATTAAGTATTCTATAGACCAAGACTTGACCATTCATACAATGCATTTGACTTGACCATTATTGACTGTCTAACACCTTCCATGATCATCAACATCTCTAATGATTAACTGTTTCTTCATCTCTCGAACTCCTCCACTGTCAATCACAAACTCGACTAATCCTTTTGAGTTCCATGTTATGTTATAAACTCTCTCGGTAAATCATCACAGGTTCGAGTGATTAAACCAAAACCAACCTAATTTCTCTGTTCGTGAAGTGATGATGAAGAAGGTGCCCCTTATCAGTTCTTGCTGGCACCCTTAACAACATTTCAATCCTGGCAGCCCAGAGTAGAAATCGAGGTGCCTTTAATAATGTTTTATAATTAATATAAAGATGACATCCCCTATCAGAAAAAAGGGTGCCTTTAGTAGTTGCCCTTAAAATGATTATTTTGTCCTTAGTTCTTGTTTTACTTGTAACTTCTTCGTACGACATCGGAATGACTTCGTTTTTTCGCCGTTGGCTTCGTAATCCAATTTCTACAAGATGGAAAGTAAAAATCTTGGAATAGACTGAGTTCTACTTGGTATTTGGTAATTATTCCCTTGTAAAGCTCAATTTTACTTCTTTCAGAGATGCAACCTAACAAAAGACATAAACTACAAAAGTAATAATAATACACAATAATTCACATAAAATCTAGCAAATAAATATTAAGAAATGATACTTAAAATATATAAATTATGCACTTATCAGTCGCCATAGTTGGATTCCCATTAACTGTGCTAACTCGAATGGTCAAAAATATACCTTTTCTTCCCGAAATAGTGGTTCAATCGGCATAGTTATTAACCGTGTCGATTCTTGTGTTGTAGGATGACCTTTTCTTCGCCTCGACTGTTTTGTCCATAACTTCTTCGTCCGAACTCCGAATGACCTCATTCTTTTTGCATTCACTTTATATTCTCGTTCTCTTCAAAATAGTATTAAGAACTTCTGGATTTGAATGAGTTTAATTTGGTCTCTGGCCCCCATTGGTAGAATTCAATTCCTTGTTCGTTTTAGCACTTTGTAACTTCTTTTTGGATCAGTCACCTACTATGACACATAAGATAGAAACTAAGAGTAATAAAAAGTAATATGCAAGAATTATAGGTAAATAATAATGGATTTAGCACTATAAACATATGAATAATGTACTTATCATAACACAACAAGACAAGAACATAACAAATAGAGTAGTAGATGGAAAGCTAAGCATAGGGCCTAGTCTTTTCTAGTGATTGTGTCATACTCCTTTACAACAATGTATAATATACGTCAGAGTGTTTACTAATACACATTTTGTATGTGAAGAACTAGACATGGAATATTGATGTGATAACCTTGTTACTATGATGAGCTCTACTGATCCAAGAAGACCGTGAGGGCATAAAACCTGCTTGACACGTGATGCGAGATTAGAGCCAAAGTAGCACATATGATGTTAGCTAGTATTTTAGGTTAGTTTGTAAGTTAAGGAAAAATATATAATTTTCTTATTATATTCCTACTCTTATTTAAAGGAAAAATATTAGGTTTTCTGGGGGACTTCTTTTTCCTTCCCTCACTACTCCATTGCCACATAGGGTTTCTCCTTTATAATGGAGACTGATGTAATACCATAATATGCGTAATAAAATCATCAATAGATGTAGACTTTATTAATGGTCGAACCATGTAAAAACTTCACATCTACTTTACATTTATGCTCTTTATTCTTCATTTATGTTGATAAATGATGTTTTTTTATTTAGCATCAATCTTTGGGTGTAGTTGTAGGATTTCCACAGCTATATTAGAAGCCACGTCAGTGAAGTTAGTTGTGGCAGGCATCGGATCTCACTGGATCTATAACTTCTAGGGGCAATAAAGGAATTTATGGTCGGAGATGAAGAAGTTGTTTTATCAGAAAACGGATTTGAAGTCTTGACAAAGTGAAAATCAGATGGATCCTTCATCAACAATTAGCTTGAGAAGATCAAACCTTTTTCTTAATTCTCTTTCTTATCTCTTTTATCTTGTTTTTAATACTCAGATCTGGAAATTTTAAAACAAAGTTTTAAGAAAATCCACTGGAAAACATAAGATTGGTTCTTCAACAAAAAATCTGATTTCTCTTCGATTCAAACACCGAATGAGTTTTGATTATGGATTTACAATTAGAAGTTATGGTAGATCAAACCCATTTAGTTAATTTGGAAAATATTAAATATCAAAACTGTGATATGATTTGGGGATTTTTCCCTGTGACCAAAATCAAATAAGCTTCATTCTTCGTATGATAAAGATAGTTTAAAAGATAGATTGTTCACCGAGTTGAATTGATGATTACAGCATGAAGGAAGACCCATCTCAGTATATACAGTTAATGGAGAGTGGAGAAATCAGTCGACCTCGCTGAAAGATTCGCGGCCAAGGAGCAATGTCTGATCGGAATTCACCATCAATTTCAGTTGTTATTGTTTGGGCAGAAATTCTCTTCAACCCAAAAAAACCAAAATCAACTATTTCAATCATCAAAAAGAAGATCAAAAAGAAGAGAAATTGAACACAATCAGTTAACGTGGTTCAGCCCTTAATGGCTTACATCCACGGGTAGTGAAATTGAGGGTTTTTATTGATTAATCTAGGTTACAAATACATGATGCTCCATTAGAGCTCTTCGTTGGATTCAGTCTTTTTTCTATTGGAGAAGAAGCCTTCCCTTTTCCTGTTCTTCTTCTTTTCCTTTTAAACGAAAATCCTTCAGCTTGGGTCGATGAGTCATCCAACTTGGATCGATGAGTCACCCAACTTGGATCGATGAGTCACCCAACTCTTAATACGTGGTGTCCTCTAATCGTCCCACGTGTCGACCCAATCTCTTCCAGATATTTCCATGTGGCTTCTCCCTATCCATCCACTTGTCGACCTAATCTTTTTATCCTACGGGACTGGTTCGATCCATGGTTCGATCCCTGGTACGATCCAACAGCATTTCGATCCATGCATCGGACATCTTGTGCTCCGCACTTTGCTGCCACGTGTCAGAGCAACTTTTTGGTACTCACAACTTGCCTCCTTTTCTTGAGAGTTATTTGTAGAAAAACTCTTAAGAAAATAACTTCACGCAAATTTCATCTGAACCTCGGTGCGGTCCATGCTTCGGATTAACAATACTTCAAATTTGTGCAACGGTAGCACTTCAGACTTGTGTATTTTCATGGCCTCGTCATATTTTCGTCCCTACAAAACAGAATTTTATATATATACTGATCGTTGGTTTAAACATTTTTTCATGAGTACAATGGATCGAGATCCCACACATGCGAAACAAACCCGAGCCAGGGGTAAGATACAGGGTTAGTCCCGAACCGTACTCTGAAAATTGATAACCGGACTCTGAAAAATGAGTATTTTGTATCAAGACTCTTTCATAGGTTCTGCGACCTAATAGTCTTATCATGTCTCCAGCCACGGAGCTCGGTAGGAACACACGCTTAATTTATCTCGGGCATGGAGTAAATTAATGTGTCCCATAAATTTGCTCAAGCCACTGAGCTTAGTAGGATCACACGCCTAATTTATCCATGGCATGGAGTAAATTATGTGTGATCCATCATTTTATTAAGACTCCTACATGGGTTCCCTCTTTGGGGATGCGCCCATTAGCCTTATTTCAAGACTTTTACATGAGTTCCCTCATTGGGGATGCACCCACTAGTCTTTTTTGTCTCTTGAACGGAGAAATATCGGTAAGAAATATACTTGAAATGTAGATGAGAAGTATACTTGAAAAATCATCTAGATATTTCTCATTTCTCATTTCTTATTTAAGACATATCCCATATTCTTCTATATACATGAGAAGCATATATAAAAATAAAATATGACATATATTTTAAATAAGACATGAGAATTATCCAGATGAACATTCCGAAGTAATTGCTGTTTGAGAAATCTGAAGTATACGAATGTAGAAGTATTCGCCTTCCAGAAATATTTGATGATAGGTTGAAATAGATCCCCATTTTTGAATGATAATTTATGTTGGAGCGTTCAGATTGCCGCAAGAAGTATAAGAGGTATCGCCTTTCAAATAAGTTCAGAATAAATTGAAGTATTTTCCGCATACTCTTCGTGAAGTATGAGCCATTTGAAGTATCTATCAATCGTCGCCTTATGCTATGAAGTACAAGGCATATAACTGGCGAAAATTATGATATCTATTTGGCGTTAGTAAATTATTAAAATGAAATACCTAATTGGCGCGCAGTATTTAACTCATTTCACAGCTAAAAATTTTGTTTCTTTATAGCATGCCCCCCAAGTGCATCATTATTGGATGGCTGCCGCATTTCCGAAGTGTCCTTCATAGGTATCTTCACACTTCATAAAAATGTCTTAAACATTTCATAGTATTAAATGGATGTAAACTAAAAATGATCTTCATGCTTTTAATTGCATACCATAGTTAAATATAATCAAACAAATTGGAATTTGTTCAGATTTAAAAAAACATCATATTAATTCAATAAGTTTCTATCATAGATGATTATGCGATTAATCATCATGATGCATGATATCACATGCGATTCAGATACTATTGAAATCATTTGATCAATTCATACTGTATGACAGATGATGTGTATATAAACCAAATAAGCTCATGCTTTTTGAACAATGAATTGAAAGATGATAATCAATAATAATTCTTAAATTTAAAATTGCTACTTCTAATATGCAATTAATATTATAAACTTTATAATTGAAAATTTAAAAAAGATAATGCATAATTATCTTTTCCGAAATGCTTGTGGATCGGTATATGTCTTTTGAAGCTGTGAAAATAATTATCTATCTATATCATCATTAATTTTTTTTTTTTTTTTTTTAAGAAAATAATAAAGGAAATTTATCATGCATCATACAAAATGATAAGCAAAGAGATTTGATCTGGTTCAACTGAGTTGGATCAAACTCAGTGGGCCGACTCACTGGAAAGAAAATCCAACAGAGTCTTGTCTGTTTTCTGGATATTCCAGCCTAGTTCAGGTTATTTCAATCAGTTCTGCCCTGCAATTCAAGCATTCATTCTATGACAATAACATATCAAGTTCATGCTACAATTTAGTCATTCCATGGCAGGAAAACTATCACACAAAGTATAAAGAAATCAAGTTTTTCTCAACTTTCAAAGTTAATCTAAAGTATCAACAAGAAGGGCATGCTTTAAAAATTCAAAATATGCTTCAAGTTATCTTCAAATTAACTTAAACATCATTCTAGTGTAGGTATCATGATGTGATTCTAATAAATGAAAGTTTTTTGATAATTGATACGTAATTGATACTTATCTCGCTGAGAAAGCGAAATGTAGGTGTATTGGATGAGCTCTTTGCTTCAAATGAATCTTCTCAGGTCTCGGACATCATTTGGTAACCCCTTTTTAGTTATTAGAATAATCGCTTCTTCCTTGATGACATGGCCAGCTTCAGCAGCTCCACTTAAATTACTTACTTTAGCATAAGCATTCATTTCATATCTCAATTAAAGATGAAAGATAACTGTAATGTTTTCAGCTATAAACAGAGCAATTTGCATAACTGATTATTCATGTCAAAGTATAATGGTTTATACATGTTCTAAACATTAGCATGCATAGCTTATAAGCAAGGGTGCAGATGTTTTATGCACAAGCAATGACTATACACAGTCAAACATCGAGCAATTCTTTATTGGCAAGAATTTTCCCATACTCAGTTCACAATCGAACCCATCAGCAATTAGACTATTCCCATCTATCTACAACATGCTAATCAAACTTAGGATGTCAAACAGGACATAACTAAGCAAGTGTTCAAAATGAGAACTCAGAGAAATTGTAAGTGATGATTTAACTTAGAATCCCAACAGAATAATAAGCTTCAAATATCTCTTAGAGGCAATACTGGATCAAGCAGTTCTTAACACAATTCATTTCACAAGTTCATGTCACGTTCCAAAACAGATTCTCAAACCTCAAGACAAATTCAACTATACATAACATTCAACTTTCTCAGCACATTCAAACATAGCACAAGACTTCCACCACATACATGAAAATTCAGGAATATGTCCTGGGAATATAGTCTACTTGTCCATCTTAAAAACACGCCTTATACTTGCAGGATCCTAATGGAATTTTAACCCTACATTCACAACAACATCAGGGACATGCTATAAAAATTTGAGCTAAAAGTGACGGTTAGATTATGAGATATGACTGATATCATATGATCCAAAATTGCTGAATTCAGGCAGACACAATCGTTTAAAATCCTCTATTTGAGGTAATTACCATGATCCATTTGTTTTGAAATTTTTACACATAACTCATAACAAAAATGGGTTCATCATATCCAAAAATGAGAGACATGCATGCAGTATAAGTTCCTCATTTCAATCTCATAAACTCTGTCATGTTATACAATTTCTGTAAAATGAATCTCTGTAATACGACAGCTGATACCTCTTTTACTAGTCCGATCATCCTAAAATTTTGTATGAGTTCTCCTGACATAACTAAGCATAATATATCCAAAATTCATTAAGTTCTAACGATTAGATTTCAGTTTATGATTCCAACAGTGTATAAGTTCTAGATGTCAGAAAACAGATTTGCAACTCAAGCTAAAGCTTTATCATCTACCAATAGTCCTTGAATTAAAATGGCTCTCATAAAATTTAGAATGGATTCATCACTCAAAAAGAATAATCTCAATCATAGCCTCTCATGGCAAAAACATCACATTACAAGCTACAAAATTATATCACATTGAGGCATATTTACAGCCAAGTTATAAGCAAATAGTCAGTTATTTTCTCATAACATGCATACAATTGGACAAACTTGAAATTCTGTATGAGATGGGGTAAAATCATGTTTCTAGTGCTCAAATACCAAATCAACAAAAAGGATTACATGAATACTTAGCTCCTTGATGTTACTGCCATTAGTCATTGTACAGACTATGTTGTCCTGCAACTAAGTTTTGATGTTAATTTCTCTCTTTGAGCATAAGAAATTTCAAGTAAGGTTCAGGTGCTATAGCTCAGGCCCTGCTTTCTTAAATCCTCATAGCTCTGCTCTGCAATGAAGGTAGTATATGTGTATACGAAAAAAGGAATGGAAACATAAAAGAAAAGACTTCTTATTTGTTCCTGAAGTTTATCAACCAATTGTTCTGAATCTTCTGAATTGTTCTCATCAACCAATTCTTCTGAAATCTTGATTCTACCACCAATATGAGATTGATCATCTCTACTAATTTTGAACCATTCAGAACTTGACTTGATCATGAATTAAACCTATAGCACTCATTACTCATCTTTGACTCCAAACCTTGAACTTTAATTTCCCTGCATCAAATTGGGTGTGATGATTCCTGCATCAAATTGGGTATTTGAAAAAAGTAATTCTGTAGCTGATTCCTGCATCAAATTGGGTGTGATTTCATTCACACATAAACTCCTTCCCTGCAGTTATTAACCATTCACACACAAACCCATTCATTTAAATCATTCAAACTGTTTTATAATCATAAAACTTATAGCAATTGATTTATAAGAAAAATTAATTGAAATTGATGAGAAAAATTCCCAAATCCAGTTAAACTTTTGATGTTTGATGTTTTGAAAATCGAATAAATGGGTTTGCAAATCATAATTTGGTGATGGTCAATCTGAAATCAAAATTGTTTTTGAATCAAAGTTTGAGGATTTTCCCCAAAATTTAATTTTGAAACGAATTTTGAAGAACATAAAGAACAAAAAGAATAGAAAGATCATATGGAATCGAGATGAAATTTTTTGCTGCTGGGATTTGCATTTTGGAGATGAGTTTTCTTTGTAGATGCAATTTTTGATGATGAATTCCATCGATTCTTCTACGGCGATCCACTGCTGCCTTATTTTGTTGGAAGAACACTCATGAGAAACTCTTTCTTTTTCCTTAGAACTTCAGGATCCAGCTTGGTTTATTACTTTCTGTGTAACCTAGTCTTCTTGTGTAGCAGGTTGGATAAATCCATTACTCCTCCCTGTTTCTAGCGCCAAATTGTTTGGGCAGAAATTCTCTTCAACCCAAAACAACCAAAATCAACTATTTCAATCATCAAAAAGAAGATTAAAAAGAAGAGAAATTGAACACAATCAGTTAACGTGGTTCATCCCTTAATGGCTTACATCCACGGGTAGTGAAATTGAGGGTTTTTATTGATTAATCTAGGTTACAAATACATGATGCTCCATTAGAGCTCTTCGTTGGATTCAGTCTTTTTTCTGTTGGAGAAGAAGCCTCCCCTTTTCCTGTTCTTCTTCTTTTCCTTTTAAACGAAAATCCTTCAGCTTGGGTCGATGAGTCATCCAACTTGGATCGATGAGTCACCCAACTTGGATCGATGAGTCACCCAACTCTTAATACGTGGCGTCCTCTAATCGTCCCACGTGTCGACCCAATCTCTTCCAGATATTTCCATGTGGCTTCTCCCTATCCGTCCACATGTCGACCTAATCTTCTTATCCTACGGGACTGGTTCGATCTATGGTTCGATCCCTGGTACGATCCAGCAGCATTTCGATCCATGCATCAGGACATCTTGTGCTCCGCACTTTGCTGCCACGTGTCAGAGCAACTTTTTGGTACTCACAGTTATCTTTCAGAAATGACCTAAGTTGCAGTTGCGAAGTCTTGAAGATGAAAAGAAGATCTTCGCCGGAAGCCTATAATCTTGGGGAAAGATAATCAAAGGATCGCAAGCTTATTACTGCTTGTGAGGACCTTAGCTCAGTGAAGGGATCAGCTACGTTCGTGAAATGGCATCAAGCATCATTCGCTCGAAAGGATTAATCCATTTGGGATCGCTTTTGCCATCACTGAGTGAAATTTGAAGACCCAAAATGGTTTGCCAATAGAACTGGTTTACAATGAGGAAATCAAGTTCGCTACTACTACCAGAACTATCTCAACACCCTACTGCCTCCCCAATATGAAGTAAAGATTCTATGCGGAGTCTTCTGAATGTGGCGAAGATTCATTGTTTAGTTTTATCATTTCCAGGGCTGGGTCATAGTTCAACTAGCCAGCACATATGAAGCGAAATTATTTGCTAACCATCGTGCAAATCACTGATAGTGATTGTTGCAGGCTCTTTGTTAATGATTCTTTATAAACCATCTGCTTTTGGTGATATGCAGTAGTTTAGGATAAACCTTCTTCATGTAATGGCTTATAACAAATCAGATTGTTGTTGATTTTCTTGCGAAGTTACTTTATGTAATAACAGCACAACTCAATAAAATAAGGATCAACCACCTCATTTGACAAAGACTAAGCAACTTAGACTCGCAAGGCAACAAACTTACCCACTTCAGAACAAATATTTTGAAACAACCTCCGAATCCCCAGGCATATTTTCTTGGAAGAAATATCTAGTGAAGCAGTTCAGACACATCAACTTGTAGGACCCAGCGAACTAGTTTCCTGCGAAGTTTGAACTCAGGCAGTTAACCCAACGAACAAACTTTTTGCGAAGATCAAGCGAATTCAGTTCGCCTAGAGCATTTACAGTGGGACGACCAAACCCAAATTTGAACTTTGGTCAGTCCAAAATGAATCACAGTGGTGCGATCAAATTTGGATTTTGGTCCAGTATAGTTACTGTTTCGGATCATTTTTTGTCACAAAACTGAAACGAAATCATATTATGGTGGAGCGTGAACCTAGCCGTGTGTCTCGTGCCAGGCATGACGCTGGCTCTCCGTCTCGTGTCAGGCATTTACCTAGACATCCGTTTCATTGATCCAAGCGTGAACCAGAATGACGCCTGCTGAAGCGTTTAGCCAAGAGCACATCCTGCGGGGCGTAAGGCCAGAAACACGGTTTGTATACAGGCGTTCGCTTAGAGTAACGCTCGTGTTGGGCGTCTGGTTAAGACAACGCTTGTTGCGTGCGTGATTGTAAGTGAGCGCCTGCGTGTGAGGCGTGATTCTAAGCGAGCGCCTGTGTGTGGGGCGTGATTCTAAGCGAGAGCCCCTTCTAGTAACCGCTGAGATAGCCATTGAGATTTGTTACCGTAGATTTCTTACCATTGTAATGGCTGTCTTTTGGTATACCTATATAAATGAATTGGTTGATTGAGTATTTCATATACTACTAACCCATTTCATTTGTATACGAGAAAAATTTCAATATTTTCATATATTTGTCTTTCAAATCAGTTAGAATTATGGCACCAAAACCACGAGGTCCAAATTTTTCTACATTTGAAGATGTAACGATGTCTAGAATTCATTTATCAATATCTCAAGATTGTAGTGTTGGTTCCGATCAATCAGAAGAAAAACTATGGTCTCGCATCTTAACTGGTATGAAAGAAGCCATACCGACAATGCCAGGGCACACTTGGACCTCCATTTAGAAACGATTTCATGGAATAAGTAAAGATGTGGCGCTTTACTCTGCAAAAAGGCGGAAGTGGAACGTGAACACCATACTGGATGGGGCCCCGAAACAAAGGTAAGTACCCGTTTAATTTTTGTCCTGTACATTATTGTTTTGAATTGTATATCGTCCATTAAACTATTTTTAAAAAAATAACAGATTGAAGAAGTAAGGTAGCTTTTCAAGGAAGCTAATGGTGGCAAAATATTTAAGCATGAAGAGTGCTACGAAATTATATTAGAAAATATCAAATATTTACGACGATCGACAACTGTTTTCGATTTTTCACAATGTGAAGAAGATTCTGAAAATGGCGAGGAAGACCGGGCAAGACAGAAAACAAGCCAAGACCATTCCAGTGGCAATGAAGATATATGAGATATACTTAACACATATAACCATCATATGGGAAAAAAAGAGAGGCGAAACGACTGAAGAAAACATGGAGAGCAAAATCCAGTGACCAACAGGAAATGGTGGAAATAATTATTAAAGAGCAACAAAACTTCAATACCAATTATATAGAACAAACAAAATGAAGATGACGCAGAGAGTATTCGAGTTTGCAGCAAAACTAGCTGCGTCTTCGGCAAAGTTTGCAGCAAAACAAGCTAGGAAAGAAAAACTTGACGTAAAGAAAGAAGCAGACGACGAGTTTCGCATAATGATGATGGATGTCTCCGGGTTGGAGAGAACATCGAACTTAGGAAGGCAGACATTTTGCAGAGAAGGAGAAGTCAAGCTTAAAGCATTCTCGGATTAGCTGAAACCTTAATTATTTGGATTATTAATGGATTGGCAGTTTTAGTTTCTACTTTTATGATTTATATATTCATTTATCAGATAAGTATCAAGAGGTTAAAATTTCCAGTTTAGTTTTGAATTAATAGTGTTATTTTAAATGTTAATGAACTTCCAATGTACATTTTCCTTGAATTAATGAAAACTTTAAATTTCGAGTAATTAAGTAATTCAGATGAAAAATAACTACCAACCACTCATTTTTTCGCATTAACATCAACACAATAAAAGACTACACACTCAAGATATTAGCCTATCTACTCTTCTCCTATATGAGTAGATAAGTGAGATTGTTTAAATTTTTCAGATTGACAAAGTAAATAATTGAAACATTGGATTCCACTGAACAGACTGTTATTATGGACCCACCAGTCTAAAAAAAAAAAGACTCGTCAGTTGTTTCTATATATACCCTTTCGTTCCCATTTGGAAACCACACCTTCCACATTTCAAATAAACTAATTTAAAGATTATTTTTATCTCTCCATTTTAGAATTATGGCTTACGAAAATTTTAATATAATGCTGAGAATTTTACGATAGAGGAAGATTTATCTCTTTGTCGAAACATAGTATTATATTATCCAGCAAGGGGTCAACAACGTCGGATGAATGGTTCAATGAGCTGGAATGGTTAGAACATATTCATGCTAACTTCTGTAATGAAAGCGGTAACCCCAATAACCGGAACAGAGCAGGCCTTTTTTGTCGATTTCAGGAAATAGGTAGGCAGTACTACAATTTTTAACTTTAACCGCTAAGGTGAATGAAAGAAGAATTATGAATGAAACTGATGACGAAGTTGTTGCCAGATCTTTGGAGGAATGAAGAAGATGGAAATGTTCATATTTCAGGTACCAACCTCATTTCGAGATCGGTGATAGAAAAATACAACCTTTTTGTGTTGATTGTTCTTCGAAGATGTTTAGATCGTCATCCAGGCCGCCATACCACTCGTTGAAGGTTTTCTTATAGGTTTTGTGGGTATATATCTTTGTAAACCCTCACGATACATAACTCGTTCGTTGGGGCCACCTAATGGTTTAAAGGCTTGTTGCACGTGAGTGTAACCGCCACTCCTGTGAAAATGAAAAATCTTAACATCTACTGATATATTGTTGTTCTGAATAAGTGATATTGGTTATTTATGATACTTCCGTTAATTTATTCATTACAACGTAGTAAGCATATTGAGAATACAAGAGCTAAAAAGTAAACCTAAACTCACTTTTGCAGGCATCGCTGATGCAACTAGCATGCGCAACAAGCCTTTAAACCCCTAGGTGCCCCTAGCGTCCGAATGGTGTCTCGGGCGGGTTTACAAGAGATATACCCACAAAACCTATCTGCATGGTTTATAAATTGTTATTCGTCACTAAAATCTGACCATAAGTGTTCGATCAAGTCATTTCGTAAATGAATATGCGTATCTTTGTTGTGTACTGCACGTCGGCGTTGCTCAACTCTCATTCTCGAAAATTCAGCAGTATGTTGTCTCAAAATATTTACCGGTGCATGGTTGCGGCGTTGATCATATTCATGTGGCCAATCACCGGGTAGACGCTTATCCTCCACTATCATATTGTGTAAAATGATAACAGATTTCATGATATATGCAAGTGTGTCTGAATTCCACATTCTTGCAGGTTGCTTGACAATGGCAAATTGATTTTGTAGTACATCAAAGCCTTGCTCTACATCTTTTCGGCAACCCTCTTGCATTGCTAAAAGTTTCTGTTTTTTCTGGGAATCTAGATGTTTAATAGACATCACAATAGTAGAAATCTCTGGGTATATTCCATCATCAAGGTAATATCCCATATCATATTGATGTTCGTTTACAATAAATTTCACTGGTGGTGCTTTCCCTTTGATAAGATTTTTGAAAATATAAGAACGGTTCATCACATTAATATCATTGTTTGAACCGGGCATACCAAAAAATGCATGCCAAAACCAGAGATCATATGACACCACTGCCTCCAACACAATACTTTCACTCCCTTTGTACGCAGTGTAAGCCCCTGATTCCGTCGATGGGAATTTATCCCATTTCCAATGCATGCAATCTACACTACCCAGCATCCTTAGAAATCCCCTATCCTTATTCTCCTTAAGAAACATTTCAACATCACGCTTAGTTGGTGTGCGCAAATATTCTTTCTCATACAAATGCAGAATCGTCTTACAAAACCTACGAGTTGTTTCTAAAACAGTGGTTTCTCCAATGCGTAAGTATTCATCTATTGCATCAGCTGCATATCCATAAGCTAACATTCGTATTGATGTTGTAACTTTCTGATGAGGGGTTATTCCAGGAACGCCAACATCATCTTTTTTTTGAACAAAATAATTATTTACTGATTTGACGTCTCCCAAAATACGGTTGAATAATTCTCATCGCATTCTAAATTTTCTACGAAATACATTAGGTGGAAACGTAGGATTTCTGCAAAAGTAATCTTTCTAGAGAAGTATTGCACCGGCCTCACGTTCTCTTGGTATTTGGATACGAGTATATGGCAAGTTCATACTTGAAACGATCAATCCCAAAGTGACTGCTTGGTTATTTTGGCTCAATGCAACTAAATATTCGTCTAATGAGTACAAACTATTATTATCATCATCACCAGAAGAAGAAGAAGAAGAAGAAGAATGATGAGGAGGAATAGAAGAACAAGAAGCATAATAGTGATTGTTATTCTCATAGTATGCCATTGGTTGGTGATGTTTGCAGTTTTGGTTTGTATAACTGAAGAATCAAGTGTTCAATTTATAGGCATATTAAGATAAGTCTTTGAGTGTTTATATGACTATACACTCTTAGTATTTTAAAAATTAACTGAGTTGAGGCAAGTGATGTGAATAGACGCATCAAACATAAGAAGTGTCGGTTGAGATGACAAGACCAAGCATAAAAAAAGTAGAAAAAGTTAAATATCTTTTGAAATGACAATACAAAGCGGATATAAAAGACAAAGCAAAGATTAAAAATATATTTGGAGATGACAACACAAAGCAGGTAAAAGAAAAAGCAAAGATAAGAAAAGTCTTTTGAAATGACAATTCCAATCAGATAAAAGATAAATCAAAGATAATAAATGTATGTTCGAATGACAATACAATGCAAATGAAAGACTACCCATCCGTATCTTGATTTCGATACAATACAATGCAATTCCAGGCGCCGAGCGCGGTGGCATAAAAGGAGGCAAAAATGATCTCGATGTGTAATTAACTGGTTGCATTCTTGATGATGATCCCTGACCCATGGTATTCCACATTTGTGGTGGCATAGTTTGAGAAAAAGTGTCAAACCCAAGGGGTGGTTGTTGCGTATGAAAATGAGCCATCTGTAACTCCAAATTGTTGTTGTGATTTTGTACACCCTGTATTTCTTCATCTTTTTCCATGATAAACTCCATCCTCTCGTTCGTTTCATTTAACGTAAACTTACGAAACTCTTGCGTAAAATCAGCATATTGTTGAACCAGACCATAATCTTTGACTTGTTATGAAGGAAAAAAATCACATTCTCACGCATTTTTATATACTCAAAAAAATAAGGTTTGATGTATACGTATGACAATTGTTGTTGAGACGGAATGGGTACATGTTCATCAGGTTCTTGGATGTTGTGTTTAATACGGTCACCTTCATACCCATATGTTTCAACCTCCCAATCGACTTTGGTGGCATATTTCTGCAAGTTAGTTACATGTCGCCAATACTCCATATACAAATCATACGTAACAATATGCACTAATTCAGTTGCAGGGACAAAATCGTTTTCCCTCAGCTCATTAGCTTCGTCATTGTTGAGGTTGGTAATACAAGTAGGTGGGTTCCTGGGAACGTCAAAATTATAATGGTTTTGCCTCCAACACCGTTCTCCGAGGTACACGTTATGTTGTGCAAAGAAAATAACTATCAAAAAATAAACCAATTAACTATCCAAAAATCCAAGAAAATAAAGAACAATCCTATCAAAATAAATTATCAACTCACAGTGCCTAGCCAAGAAAATACAACCCTTTTGTTTGAGAGCTTCGATGCTTTCCGTCCAACATCAGTTTCAAGGACTAAGATGGCGGAATCCCACGGTCACCAGGTCACATCATCTACAGTCAACTGATTAAGACAAGTCATAGAGCGAATTATATCAATACTCTTCCTTATTGTACCCTTCCACCGAGAACTTCTAGGCCACACTGCTTCACTCTCACTCGTTGGGTTCTTTGATCGATATATGCCCAGATATTCGTACCCCTAAAACTAGAATGTCGAGAAAACCAACCAAATAATAAATAACCAACAAATAAACATTTAAAGGAAATATAAATAGAACTAAGAAATTTAGATCCAATATTTGGAAGGGTCTGGCTAGTGACTTTTGTCCCCTGCCAGATACGGCGAGTCCGGAATACAATTTTGCAAAAGCACCACTACCCCAGTCATAATTTTCAACTGCATTTAAATCCTCAAAAAAGCTAACCATCCAGCATCAATATAGTTTTTAGCATTGGAAAAAGAAAAATTGTCCCAAAACATATATACAGAAGGCTCTGGCCACTCTCTCAGGAAGTATGCTATCATCGTTAGCCGCAAACAACGTTCCTGGATCAAAATATGTGCTCAAAAATGCAACTGTAATTGCATCTGAAACCCACTGCGCGGGAATATGTTCTCTTTTACAAACTTCACTATCTTTAATTTCTGGAAAAATATGCGCCCGAACATATTCAAATTGGTACTTCGCCGGGTCATACGGAATACCACTACCAACACCAATACTTAATCCTGTCAACATGACCCAATCAAGTGGTGTGAACCCCATCTCACCAAAGGAGAAGTGAAAAGTGTTCGTAGTATCCCAAAAACGCTTAACAATGTAGTCAATCAATGCATGTGACGAATCTACTACATCCATGGTCAATAAACGGTCTCATCCTTCCTTTTCAATAATGTATTTAACCCTAGGGATGTGTTTTGTAATACATGTATAGGTTTGAATGACCGAATTTGAGGGAACCACGATATAAATACTTGAATTTTGAATCGGTTGAATATGTAATATTTGTCGAAGCGTGACTCTGAGCATCTTCCATGACACTGTAGTTCGCTAACCCGAGAACATCGACCATATCTTCAGTAGTAGGGTCTACTTCTGGATCCTCAACAATTTTAGCTTTCTTGTTCCTATTTTTTCAACCAACGAATCTCGTCGTGACATTGTTTAACATTTGTACAAACGGTACATACAAGTTTCAAAATTA
Organism: Papaver californicum; assembly: GCA_023531435.1. NCBI lineage: Eukaryota > Viridiplantae > Streptophyta > Magnoliopsida > Ranunculales > Papaveraceae > Papaver > Papaver californicum. The sequence continues at coordinate 2,931,941 of JAJJMC010006776.1, forward strand.
AGTGTAATCCTCACAATGCACACATATAAAACTCTACATTAATCCATAAATCCACAAAAATACAAATTTCATGATTAAAGAAGTAATTCTCTAATTAGATAATCAAATGTATAAACATTCATAAATCATCCAAAATACAAAATTCATGATTCACAAAATAGTTTACTACTAATCAAATTATCAACTCTAACAAAAAAAATTTATCATAATTCCATAAACATTCATTATAAAGGAACATAAACATTCATAATTCCAAAATTTCATAAACAATCATATCAAATCAATTAATCAAAAACTTAAAATTAACCACAACCCAACTCAAATTAACCTAACAACTTAATCAATTCTAAATTCAAATCAATTAATTCTCATCAATTTTTATACCCAATTTACAACTTCCGAAACCCTAGAATTATACCCAATTGCAAAATTACAATTTTTAAAACCTAATATGTCTATTTCATAATCATATTTTTAATCTTCAAACATATATATACAAATTTAATTAATAGAATATTACAATAAATCATAATTTAAACCTATGAAATCCATTAACATTCATATAAAAGTTTGAGTTTAATACCTTGTCTTGAGATAAACCTAACTTAGATTACTTTGTATCAAATCTTCCACGGTTTTGCTAGCTTTTTCAATTTTGAAAAGAGGTTAAAAAGAGGAGGGAGAATTCGGTTGAGGATCGAAGTGGTGTGGTAGGCTCTTGAGGGGTATGTGTCTGGTGGAAGTGTTCTGAAGAGTCTGGAAGAGATGGAGAGGAGAAGAGAGGAGAACGAACATAAAAGCCTCCTCACCAAAGGCGTTCACCCAGACAAACGCCTGATGAGATACGCATATGGCTAGAGGAGCGCCTGATGAGACAAGCGTAAGCCTAGAAGTGGCCACTGATGACACAAGCCCGTATTCATTATAACACGTACCATCTGCACGAGTAGAATAGTGACCAGGCGTTTTGCTAGGTTACCGCCCCATCAGACGTTCGTCTAAACACACGCCTGTCACTGGGGCGTGCCGCTAAGCGTGCGTCTATCATCAGACGTTCGTCTGGGTTGCATCTCCCACCGAGCGCTCATCCAGCGTCCGTAAAACACAATTCCAACAGACGAAGACGTTTATATGCGCCCAACACCAGGCGTTAGGTTAGACTTACGCACGATCAAATTTTACTCGTTGCCCGTTGCGTTTCAGGCGGAGTAAACCCAAATTTTTTTGGTCTTTACTCTTTGGGTTTGGTCCCACCACTAGGGGTGCTCTTAGGTCATACTAACCATCACTTCCATTCGACAACAAATCTCGAGAACAACCATCTGAACAATCCATATCACTCACAACTTGAAACAACCTTCCTCCAGAATAAGAAATAACCAGCGAAGCAGGATATATCATAGCAAGCTAGCTCAGACAAGATCAAAACCAATTCAGCTGGGATCGTACCAAGGCCTTTTCTTTTAAAACTAATCATATTAGGCCTGGTAGGAACAAAATAAAAAGAGGGGATTCTCTGAATTCTATGTCACATGGAGAGAGCTGATGAGAGTTAATCACCAATCAGTATGGAGGTTGTTCGCATAGAACTTAAATAAAATAAGCAGAGTACCAGTTGGCTAAGAAATGAGCATGAAGGAATGGATAATTTGAGTTAATCATCGATCTCCAGGGCTAAAAGCTTAAAATCTTGCGATCTGTGTCTTCCGAAATTCATAAAAAGCACCGAAATTAATTGAGAGCAATACATAAAAGGGGCCATATCAAGAGTAATAGGAAACAAGGGGCAGAGTGAATGTACCCGAGACAACGCTGACAAAAGAAGAAGTACCAGGGACTTGTACGGAGCATTATCACAAATGAGTCACTTCAGCGAGCATTTCTGATGGACATCTCTCCCCAGATCACAAGGTCCCAAGGGCTACGAGCAACACAAACAAAAGATCACCGTAATAACAAAGAAACCAGCATGGTTCGGCGAGGCAGTCACTTCGTACAATCAACCTCAAACTCAAATGAATCATCTCAGGGAGAAATTATATCAAGTTCGCAAAGCACAACAGGATACTCTGATTAGTCTACGAATGACCCTTTAAAAGGGAAGCATTCTTACCTTCTTCTCTCTGATATTTGGAGTTAACATTTCAAATAATATTTGTTGAAATACTTAGGGAGGTTCGGTTAATTGCAGCTACACATGCTTACTATATTAGTTGTTGGAGAAAATAAATTTGAAATGAATTTAAAATTGAATTATTGGTCTTGGTAGGAATGGATCTTAGGACCAATGGGTCAATAAGAGACAATAGCTCATTTATTGGGTGGAAATATCATTTTCATTATTTTGTGAATGAAGAACCTTTAGTTAGTCCCACACTTGAGAAACTAGAGATGAGTTCTCCATTTATTACCACAAAACTTGCAACTAAGGGAGGGCCCTTAGGGTTTAGAACCTTTTGTGGTTTGGGGAGGACTAAGGCAATGGGCTAGTTGGTGCACACATACTCTTCACACATGTGCGGTGCTTCGCACCGAAGCACGCACGCTTGCGACTTGCGAGCTTGCGAGCTAAGGCTGCGGTCCAATCAAGACTTACGTTTTTGAAATTATTTCTTAAATTCTGTTTAAATGTAGGGGCGTTTGACCCGACTAAAATTAAGGTGTTTTAATGAGAGAATATTTTATAACCGTTTTATTACCGTTTCAAATTAAAATTTCACTCTTAATTACCGTGATTAATGCACGAAATTAATTTTAATCAATACAAAATTATTCTCATTAATTACGCCACTAATTTCATCCATCTTTTGGCTATAAAAGAAAGAAGAAATTTTCATTTCAAACTACTCTAGAACAGGCTACTATCCCTAGTTCTTTTTCCCTCATCTTGATTTGTTTTGCGCAACATTGCTTGTTTATTTCCCTTCCTGTTTTGATTTTAAGTTCTAGAGGGTGATTTTTATTGTGCTAATTCAAATCATAACGGACAGTTCTATCCTGGACACATCTTCTCTGTTGGGGTATAGCATCTCTCATTATTGAGGAGTACCCGAGAGCTATTGTGTTAAGGACAAATTGCTGAGCAGGTGGCTCTGTCCTTGTGTATGCATCAACATCAGAGTGTACTGATTTCTCTAACGATAACAATTTTCTTCTGTTTAGTGTTTTTCCATTGTTGCAGAACCAACAATCTTAACACAATAGCCTTTACTTCTGTTTCAATTGCTAGAGTGAGACAGACCACAAAAATTCAGTAGGAAAGACTTCAAAAGATGGAAATCCAAGATGTTGTTCTTTCTGAGTTTTCACATGTTGGATGAATTGGTGCTGAAACCTTTTGATGAGAATTTGAATGTTCCGGGTAATGAAAGAGAATTAGAGAATTAGGGCAGACAGAATTATATGGCAAAAACCATATTCTGAACTGTTTAGAAGATGCTCTTTATGATTTCTATAACGCAAAAGAAAACTTTTCTGCATTTGACTTATGGGCTTCCTTAGAAGCAAAATATGAAGCGGAAACTGCTGGTAGTAAGAAGTTTTTAGTTGCCCAATTTCTGGAATACAAGATGACAAATGACAAATCTGTGGTAGACCAATTTCTTGAACTTCAGCGAATTATTAATGAAATTATTGCTGAAGTTATGGTGATTGATGAAACGTTTCAAGTGTCTACGGTGATTGAGAAATTACCTTCTTCATAGTCTGATTACAAACGAAGATTGAGACATGAAACTGGTAAAGTCAGTATGGTTGAATTGGGTAAGAAGATTCAAGTGGAATAATTGTTGTGTTCAACAAGAATGTATCTTCCGGAAGGGATATGTCCAACAAAGCTCATGTCAGCGAACACAAGTCTTCCGCAAGCCTGGACCGCAGCAACCGCAATCCTGGTCCGCACAAAAAAGATACTTTCTCGAAACCAAAATCTGGCATTGGTAAAATTAAAGGTGCATGTTATGCTTGTGGTATTCCAGGCCATATGGAAATACATTGTAGGAAGCGTAAAGACTTTAATAATAAGAAGCCCAATGCAAATTTAGTTGAAAGCAACAAGAACGAGTTTTCTGGCACGTGTCTGAAGTCAATTTGGTAACCAATGTGAGAGATTGGTGGGTAGACTCTGGTGCTACCAAGCATGTCTGCGGAAACAAAGATATGTTCACCTCCTATCATAAGGTAGGGGAAGGAGAAAAACTCTACATGGGTAACTCGTCTGCAGCACAGGTTGCGGGAAAAGGAAAAGTTGCGCTGAAGCTCACTTCTGGAAAAACTCTCACATTGAATGAAGTTCTACATGTTCCGGACATCTGCAAGAATCTTCTATCTAGTGGTGTGTTAGATGATAAGAGATTTAAACTTGTATTTGAATATGGGAAAGTTATTATAACTAAGGGTAAAGATTATGTAGGGAAGGGCTATAAGACTGAGGGTTTATATAAATTAAATGTAACCTCTATTGAAATGAATAAAAATGATTCTTCTTATGTTTGTGTGTCGTTAAATGTTTGGCATGGTATACTTGGTCATGTAAACTATAAATCAATGAATAAACTGGCGAGCATAGGTTGCATTCCCAAATTTACTTTGGAAAATGAACACAAATGTGAAATATGCGTAGAATCAAAATATGCTAAAAAGTCTTATAAGAAAAATATTCAGAGAAATTCTAAACCCTTAAAATTAATTCACACAGACCTAGTTGACATGATATCAGTTCAAACTAGAGGTGGTAAAAAATGGTTTGTCACATTTGTGGATGACTGTACGAGGTACTGTCATATTTATTTACTTAAAGGTAAGGATGATTCCTTAAAAGCCTTTAAAATTTATAAACTAGAAGTTGAAAACCAAATGAGTACTACCATTAAAACTGTTAGGTATGACCGTGGTGGTGAGTATGTAATCCCTATAGGAGATTTTTGCATGGAACATGGCATTATTCATGAAGTAACCCCTCCTTATTCACCACAATCTAATGGTGTGGCTGAATGGAAAAATCAAAATCTTAAGGAGATGATGAATGCCATGTTAGTTAGTTCAGGACTACCTGCAAACTTGTGGGGGGAGGCCGTCCTCTCAGCTTGCTATGTCCTGAACAGAGTCCCCTTTAAAGGATCAGACAAAACTCCGTATGAGTTATGGAAAGTTAGGCAACCTTCTTATGCATATTTTAAATTGTGGGGGTGTTTGGCTAAGGTCTCTATCCCTCCACCCAAAAGGAACAAGATAGGACCCAAAATTGTTGATTGTGTCTTCATAGGGTATCCCGAACATACTATTGCATATAGATTTATGGTTGTAAGTTCTGTAATATCTGAAATTGGTATGAATACCATTATGGAATCTAGGGATGCTGTGTTCTTTGAAAATATTTTTCCTTTGAAATCTAAACCTCGCATGATATGTGTTAATCTCCTAGATGTCCCTTCTACTAGTCAGACACTACCTGTAGAGGAAGATGAATTTGAGCCTAGAAGAGGCAAAAGACTTAGAGTTGAAAAATATTTTGGGCCAGACTTCATAACTTGTTTAGATGAGACTGATCCACAGACTTTTAGAGAAGCCATGACTTCTTCTGAAGATCCATGGTGGAAAGAATCCACTATTAGTGAAATGGATTCTATTCTACAGAGTGATACTTGGGATATTGTAGATTTACCTCTAAGGTGTAAACCCATAGGTTGTAAATGGATCTTTAAAAGAAAACGTAAAGTAGATGGAACTGTGGAAAAATATAAAGCTAGATTAGTATCTAAGGTTTATAAACAAATAGAAGGTGTAGATTTCTTTGACACTTATTCACCTGTTACGAGAATTACTTCCATTAGGATGTTAATTGCTATTGCTGCCATTCATAACTTAGAGATACATCAAATGGATGTAGAAACAACTTTTCTAAATGGTGAATTAGATGAAGAAATTTATATGGACCAACCTGAGGGATTTGTAGTGAAAGGTTGTGAAAACAAAGTTTGTAAACTGAAAAAAAAATTGTATGGCTTGAAACAAGCACCTAAACAATGGCATGAAAAATTTGATCATGTAATGATTTCTAGTGATTTTAAAATAAATAAATCTGACAAGTGTGTTTATATTAAACTTGTGAATGATGCCTGTGTGATTGTATGCTTGTATGTTGGTTATATGCTTATACTTGTACAAACATGGATGTAATTAACTCCACTAAGAACATGCTAAATGAGAACTTTGACATGAAAAACTTAGGCCCCGCTGATGTAATCTTAGGGATGATATTAGAAGAGAGTCTAATGGATATAGTCTTAGTCAATCTCATTATGTTGAATCTGTACTTAGAAAATATAACCAGTTTGATAGTAAACTTGTAAAAAATAATAAAAAGTTATCAAAAGAAAGTAAAAGAAAATAATTGAAAAAAAAAATATTTTATTTTTAAAAAATTGAAATAAAATATTTTTAAAAAATTGAAATAAAATATTTTT
>JAJJMC010006776.1:2938414-2950298 GCA_023531435.1 Papaver californicum
AAAAATTGAAATAAAATATTTTTAAAAAATTGAAATAAAATATTTTTTTAAAGAACTAATTTAATTAATTTTTAAATAAAAATATATTATGAAAAATACTAAATAAAAAAAAGTTTAATATCTAAATGGTAAAAAGTAAATTAAACTAGTAAAGGTAACTTAGTATTTTTACCATTTTAAGACACCCCTTATCCTTTATCCTTGGATGAGTATAAAATAAGTCGCCCCAAATTCCTTTTGTGTAGCCCTCAAAACCGCTAGGTTAAAAAAGAAAAAGCCATGCATTACAGGTTAGCACCCTATGGATGTGATCAAAAAGCCGCATACGACACGAGGGCATTCAAAACATAAGACCTACTATTCGCCCAAAAGGCAAGAGGCAAACTATAAAACTTACGACACATCACGGGTAGAGGTTCTAGGATCGTTCTCCTTAAAAGACAAGAAGCACATTGAGTAAGACCTATAAGGGGCAGTTAAGACCTTATTAGGAGGCCGATAAGACCTTATTCGTCTAAAGGCAAGAGTCATATAAGACCAAAAATTCGTTGAATATCGCCGGGTTGTGATTAGTCGTTTCTCGTTGTATCATAGACTGGCGAAAGACATCCTGCAGGAGGTATAGACTACGCAAGAGGCGCCAAGGTACACGGTTGAGACATGGGTGTTCGGCACGTTTGAAGCGTGACCGACCATTTCCATATGGCCAAGTCCTTGATAGTTTATACCTGGTCCCCAAGACACCCCTTCTACGGTGTGGACCTTGTACCCCAAGCCACACAGGCGAAGAAATAAGGGGTCCGCGAAAACAAACTGGTTGTTGCATGCCGGATTGGAGGATCTGGGGCTAACCCCCAGAAGTAAGCCTACTTGAACGAACAACCAGGGGGAACATAAAGGGATGACACCCTCTTCTAGGGAGCTGACTGACCAGATAAGACGAGGTCGAGGGACCATTGCTCACGGGAATATTTAGGCCGGTGACTTCATCGCCGAAATAAATGGCCATTAAAAATGCATCGCTTCGGTTAAAAATAAAAGTCAGCTGAAACAAGCATCTTTACGAGAACGAGCAAAGGCAACTAAGTATCATTTAACTTATTGAATCATTTTACTGTGTATTTCAGTATGGTCTACTTTCATGATTTAAATGTAGGTATTAAGAAAATCGCAGAGCTTCGGCGAAGACATGGCTTACTTCGTAGTACCCAAGGGGCAAACACAGTACTCATCCAACCAAGGATCACCTGGCTATACAAAAAGCATCACCATATTTGGAATCAACATCCATACTGTCAAGCCATGAACAAGAGTTACTAGAAGAATCTCGAGACTTCATCAGGAAAATGCCACGGTTCAGTAAATAAACGAGATAAGTATCACCCATCTTAAAGCATAATTTTGCATACTAAGCATAGTAATTTATCATCACTTCTTCCTCCTTAAGTTTTCAGTAACCCACCATGCCGCAGTGCTCGCGTAAAGCTCTTGCACCTAGCAATGCTAAGAGGAAATTATTTTCATGAAATTTACATGTGAATATACATACTTAACTCAGAGAATACGCCATTGTAAATGATCTTTGTATGATCTGCAATGTGCTAGAACTAAGAATAGCCATGTACATAGGCTTTTCGGGATTAAATTTACAAAATGTTTATCATCTGAAGCATGCTAACATTGAATTCCAAAAGCATCTTTAGACTTATAATCTTACAATTGCATCAGTAAATCTCCATAACCTTTATCTTTATGCTAGCCTATGAAACTTTAAAATGTATTTATAGTGTACTTAAAATTAAGTGGCTCAAATCTTTCACCATGAGAAGCAGGTGCCCATGTCCATGTTGAAGAAAATAATTTTATATGGTTTGTTTTTGGTTTTGGATTAATTGGAGCTTAGGACCAAGGGGTCACTAAGGACACTAGCTCATTTTCATTATTTGTGGATGAAACCTTTAGTCCCACATAGGAAAACTAAAGATGTTGCCTCTCCATATTACTAAGAAATTTACATCTAAGAATGGCCATTTGGTCAACAAACTTTTGTGTGAGGGAGAGGAATTAGGCAATGGGCTAGTTGGTCCAACCACACATTTCACGCACACTGCCGTCCGGTCGCTCGGGCGGGCCGGGCTCGGGTGTGGGTCAACCAAGACTTATTTTTTTGGACAAAATTCTTTTGATATATTTTCCAAATGAATTTAAATATAAAAATAAATTATCCTAATGGGGGGCGTCTGACCCAGCGGAATATATTTTACTTACTAAAAAAAATTTGCTGACAGTAAAGGTTGAATTTGAATTGATTTAAATTTGCATGTTTTAATTCCGTTTTACAATTTATGTTCGTGCTCCATGCACGGAATTGATTCTCATTCAATTGCCATTACAACTATTCTCTTCTATCTGCCTATAAAAGAAAATCGACTTCTTCATTTCAACTCATCCCAGAGCAGGCTACTATCCTAGCTCTTTTCCCCTCTACTTGCTTTGCTATGCGCTTTGCTTGTTTATTTCCTTCCTTCTTCTATTGTTGTTGAGTTCGTTGGGTGGGTGATTTGTATTGTGTTTATACAAATCATAACGGGCAGTTCTATCCTGGACACATCTTCGTTGTGGGGGTATTGTGTTTATACAAATCATAACGGACTATTATGTTAAGGACAATTTGCTGAGCAGGTGGCTCTGTCCTTTGTTTAGTTCCTTTTTTGTAGCCCTCAAAAACGCTAGGTTTTTAAGTCATAATCGCCTCTTAATGAGGTCTTAGCTGCCTCTTGTCTCAATCCAGCGAATATTTCTTTTTTGGGAATTCGGACGACTATCATTCGTCAAAGTGTTGTTGAATTGATGTAGCTTTGGCCTTTATTTAATATTCGATTCTCTCAGAGATTTCGGAAATGGCAGTTGGTGTGCGTGTTCATTTATTTCTCGTTGGAGATGTTTTCTGTAGACTTGCAACCTCCTTCTCTTTATTGAAACATAATATAACTTATGAGTTATACCTCTTCCAAAACTACTTTCTCAATATTTGGTGAAGATTTCCACTCAACTGTTATCATCATGAATCTGTCCTGCTGGGAAAAATGATTGTGTTGTAACATATCTCTTCGCTGGAACTTTTATCTTGATCCAGACTCGTTCTTTCTGGACGACACTCAAACTCGTGATTTCTTGTTACTGTCACACCACAAAACTGCTGGGCTAAAACTTTGTAAGTGGCGAGAATAGAGATTGGGGATTAATTCCAATCATCTACTTTCTTGATCTCATAAGAGACTTCATTCGACCGTTGTTATCATTAATCTGCTTTGTTGGGCTCTAACTTGGCTTCTTACTGACCCTCCAGTTAGTAGTTCTTCTTGTTGGATCTGCAACAATGGAAATAACACTAAACAGAGAAAATTGTTAACGTTAGAAAATCACTGAAATGATATACAGTCTGATGTTGATGCACACACAAGGACAGAGCCACCTGCTCAACAAATTTTCCTTAACACAATAGTCCTCAGGAACTCCTCAATAATGAGAGATGATATGCCCCAACAGAGGAGATGTGTCCAAGATAGAACTGCCCGTTATGATTAGTATAAGCACAATACTAATCACCCTCAAGAACTTAATAGCAAGATAATAGAAGGGAAATAAACACACAGTTGCGCAAAACAAAGCGAGAAGAGGGGAAAAGAGCTAGGGATAGTAGCCTGCTCTGGAGTGAGTTGAAATGAAAAACTCGCTTTTCTTTTATAGCCAAAAGAAGAGTGGAATCCGCACAGTATTGAATGAGAATAAATTTTGTATTTAATCAAAAATTTAAGTGTGAAATTTAATCTGAAACGGTAATAAAACAGGCAAAACTTATTTTCTTTTATGACAAGAGTTATTCTCGTCGGGTCATACGCCCCCACATTTAAAACAAAATTTAATGAAATAATTTGTGTTCAAAAACGTAAGTCTTGGTTTGCCCGCAGCCTAAGCTACGCCCGCACCCGCAAGCATAATCATTCCTACAGCAGTAGCCACAGTCACTCTCGCCCCTGCAAGTCCGCAAGTCCGCAAGCACTCAAGCACACAAGTTCGCAAGCACGCAAGCCGCAACCGTAAGCGTGCTTGCTTCGGTGCGAAGCACCGCACATGTGTGAAAAGTATGTTTGCTCCAACTACCCCATTGCTTTAGTCCTCCCCCAACCACAAAAGCTTCTAAACCCTAAGGGCCCTCCTTTAGTTGCATTTTTTGTGGTAATAAAGAGAGGACTTATCTCTAGTCTCTCCAATATGGGACTAAAGGTTCTTCATTCACAATAATGAAAAATGAGATAGTGTCCCTTAGTGACTTCTAGGTCCTAAGGTCCATTCCCACCAAGACCAAAATGCATTTTAAGTTCATTTTCTCCAACAATCCCCCACATGAATGAAAACCCGATGAAAATCAGAACTCAGAAAGCGAGAAATACCTCTTAAGCAATAGGTGTCCATAAGGTCTTGAACCTTTTCTTAGTGAGAAATTACCGGAACTACTTGATGGACAGTGAACGCGATATCTATAGCTGCCATCGTTTGGTGTAGTTCATCAATAAATTCCACGTGTGATATCTCTCTAGGTGTTGTTAAGTTCGTGCCGTTGTGTCCATTTTGGCCCTAGACGTATCCCGTTTCTCAGAATGCTCTAGAGAATCAGCTCAGTTTTCATAGGAAGCGGCCCACTTCCTCATTCAGATAAGTGAGTTCTATCAAGAGTGCTTACTGCTACACCCCACATCAATCTTAAATTGAAACTATAGAACTCATTAAGACTTAATAAAAAGTCATCCTCACATGCAGTCACACTATCACGTCTACACCATATGGAAGGGACAGAGAATGAAATTATCTGATAGTGTTTCCTTTAATCCACCACAAATTAGTTGTCTCATTCGAAACCTTGATCTTGGGATCTCCAGTCAGCAAGGTTGAGTATCCTTCATGGCAAGTTTATTTGATGATCTTAAGCCCCATCCCCCTCGATGATTATTAAATATCTCCTTGGACAAACCTTTCGTCAAAGGGTCCACGATATTCTCCTTAGACCTCACAAAGTCAACAGAAATAACGCCAGTTGAGATTAGTTGTTTTAGGGAATTGTGTCTTCTACGAATGTGTATAGACTTCCCATTATAGTTGCTATTTTTAACATTAGCTATTGTAGCTTGACTATCACAATGTATAGATATAGCTGGCACAGGACTATGCCAAAGAGGAATGTCTTCTAAAAAGCATCTTATCCAAGGGGCTTCCTCTCCTGCTTTATCTAACGCAATAAACTTTGATTCCATAGTGGATTGAGCTATACATGTATGTTTGGAACTCTTCCAAGATATAGACCCGCAAGCTAGAGTGAAAACACATCCACTCGTAGACTTAGACTCCTCTGAGTCCGATATCCAGTTTGCGTCACAAAATCCTTCTAGGACCGCAGGGTATCTCTCATAACTTATAAAAGTTCAAAGTGTACTTTAAGTACCTTAACACTCTATAAGTGCATTCCAATGCTCTTGTCCCGGGTTACATGTATACCTACTCAACCTACTCACAGCATAAGCAATGTATGGCCTCGTACAGTTAATTAAATACATCATACTTCCTATAACAAGTGAATATTCAAGTTGTGAAACTCCGTTACCCTTATTCTTTTTGAGTCTACAACAAGGATCATAAGGAGTACAAGCAGGTTTGCAATCAAACTGGTTATATTTTCGAAGCACAGATTCAACATAATGAGATTTACTAAGACTATATCCATTAGAATTTCTTCTAATCTTCATCTCTAAGATCACATCAGCGAGGCCTAAGTCTTCCATGTCAAAGTTCTCATTTAGCATGCTTTTTGTGGGATTAATTACATTCATGTTTGTACCAAGTATAAGCATATCATCAACATACAAGCATACAATCACACATGCATCATTCACAAGTTTAGTATAAACACACTTGTCAGATTCATTAATTTTAAACCCACTAGAAATCATTACATGATCAAATTTTGCATGCCACTGTTTAGGTGCTTATTTCAAACCATACAAAGATTTTCTTAGTTTACAAACTTTGTTTTCACAACCTTTCACTACAAATCCATCAAGGTGGTCCATATAAATTTCTTCATCTAATTCACCAATTAGAAAAGTTATTTTTACATCCATTTGATGTATTTCTAAGTTATGAATGGCAACAATAGCAATTAGCATCCTAATGGAAGTAACTCGTAACAGGTAAATAAATATCAAAGAAATCTACACCTTCTTTTTGTTTATAGCCTTTAGCTACTAATCTAGCTTTGTATTTTTCCACAGTTCCATCTACATTATGTTTTCTTTTGAAGATCCTTTTACAACCTATGGGTTTACACCCTAGAGGTAAATCTACAATCTCCCAAGTATCATTTTGTATAATGGAATCCATTTCACTAATGGTGGTTCTTTCTACCATGGAGCTTCAGAAGAAGTCATGGCTTCTTTATAAGTCTGTGGATCAGTCTCAGATAGGCATGTTATGAAGTCTGGCCCAAAAGATTCTTCTATTCTAAGTCTTTTACCTCTTCTAGGCTCAAATTCATCTTCCTCTTCAGGTAATGTCTGACTAGTAGAAGGGACATCTAGGGGATCAACACAAATCATGCGAGATTCATATTTCAAAGGAAAAACATTTTCAAAGAACACAGCATCCCTAGATTCCATTATAGTATTCATACCAATTTCAGATATTTCAGAACTCACAACCATAAATCTATATGCAATAGTATGATCAAGATACCCTATGAAGACACAGTCAACGGTTTTGGGTCCTATCTTGGTTCTCTTAGGTGGAGGAATGGACACCTTAGCCAAACACCCCCACACTTTAAAGTATGCATAAAAAGGTTTTCTACCTTTCCATAACTCATATGGAGTTTTGTTGGATCCTTTAAAGGGTACTCTGTTCAAGACATAGCAAGCTGAGAGGACGGCCTCACCCCACAAGTTTGCAGGTATTCCTGAATTATTAACATGGTATTCATCATCTCCTTAAGGGTTCGGTTTTTCCGTTCAGCCACACCATTAGATTGTGGTGAATAAAGAGGGGTTACTTCATGTATAATTTCGTGTTCTATGACAAAATCTCTTATAGGAATTACATTCTCACCACCACGGTCAGAACTAACAGTTTTGATGGTAGCACTCATTTGGTTTTAAACTTCTATTTTATATATCTTAAAGGCTTCTAAGGTATCATCCTTACCTTTAAGTAAATATATGTGACAGTACCTCGTACAGTCATCTATACATGTGACAAACCATTTTTTACCACCTCTAGTTTGAACTGATTTCATGTCAACTAAGTTTGAATGAATTAATTCTAAGGGTTTAGAATTTCTATGATATTTTTCTTATAAGATTTTTTTAGCATATTTTGATTCTACAAAACTTGGTATAAAAGACCAAGGTGAACAAACTTACCATGCATAAAACCCTCCCATATTATCTTTTATAAAGAAAAACCATTTTCATTAAAAATGAGACAAAAACCCCATTTCACTTAATACTAATTAAATTTAGACTTTAATTATTTTCAATTTACCCGAATTGCGCTTCCTATATAATCTATAAGTTTTAAATGGAAACAAATCTTAAAACCAAATCTTCTCTAAAATTCGGATGAGAGAATTTACATATCTTCTCCAAATTCGGCTAGGGTTTCATCAAAATATATCTTCTACAAATCTGATTCTGCTGTGTAAGTGAAGATTTGTGTTCGTTTTTGGTGTTGTTTAATTGAAGATATCTTCTTCAAATCAAATTTTGCTGTGTAAGTGAAGACTTGAGTTCGTTTTTGTTGTTGTTTAATCGAAGAACATAAATTCTAGCTTTGATTCATCTCAAACAGTTTCAAATCCATTAATTATTTGAAAAACCGAGTTCGTGTTTGTTTAAGTGAAGAACAGAAACTCAGCTTCAGTTGTATTTCATCAGGTAAGTTTAATTTTCGATTATCATACTTCTGAAGAACCAAACTCAAAATTGTATTCGTTTCTGTTCAAGTGAAGATCAGGAACTGTAACTTCAAATTGTTTGTTTTATTGATTTTGGTTTTTATTTGATTATCATACTTTTGAAGAACCAAACTCAAAATTGTATTCGTTTCTGTTCAAGTGAAGATCAGGAACTGTAACTTCAAATTGTTTGTTTTTTGAAGATTCCTACTGTATTTTCAGATTTTTCTTTCAATTTTGATCATATTCTCATTCGGTTCAAGCTTTTGTATTAGTTCAATCATTCCTCTGAAACTGAAATCCAACTTTCAAATGTTGTTGTTAGTGTTGTTGTTTATATTCACAAACAAGTGAAACCGTTTTTGGTTTCATACTTTTTCCTGTATATAATTGTAATTCAGAGTTTGTTATGTTTTTGATGTTAATTTTCAAATGTTGTTGTTGGTGTTGTTGTTTATATTTAGTGAAACCGTTTTTGGTTTCATTCTTTTTTTGTGTATATTATTGGAATCACATTTTTGTATGTTGTTGATCATATTCTCATTCGGTTCAAGCTTTTGTATTAGTTCAATCATTCCTCTGAAACTGAAATCCAACTTTCAAATGTTGTTGTTGGTGTTGTTGTTTATATTCACAAACAAGTGAAACCGTTTTTGGGTTCATACTTTTTCATGTATATAATTGTAATCAGAGTTTGTTATGTTTTTGATGTTAATTTTCAATTGTTGTTGTTGGTGTTGTTGTTTATATTCAGTGAAACCGTTTTTGGTTTCATTCTTTTTTTGTGTATATTATTGGAATCACATTTTTGTATGTTGTTGATGTTAATTTTCAATTTTTGTTGGTGTTGTTGTTTATATACACATACAGTGAAACTTATTTTGGTTTCATACTTTTATCTGTAGGTTATGAAATCACATTTTTGTTATGTTGTTGATGTTAATTTTCAATTTTTGTTGGTGTTGTTCTTTTATATACACATACAGTGAAACTTATTTTGATTTCATACATTTTCATGTTGTTATGGAATCATATTTTTGCTATTTTGTTGATGTTAATATTCAAATTTTTTTGTTTGTTGTTGTTTATATTCACATACAGTGAAACTTATTTCCGTTTCATACTTTTTTCTGTAGGTTATGGAATTTGTTCTCGCTGTTATATTTCACAAAGATGATACATTATCTTTTCGTATTGGTCTACAAGCATCTGTTTGTGATTTGAAGGGTAATATATGTTCAAGTTGGTGTCAATTCTCTTCTCTTTCTATTGAAATTTTCCACATAGTTTGTGATCAGCAAAAGGTTATCAATTCTGATTTTGATCTCCAATCGGTTGCTTTATTTACTTCGTTTAATAAGCTTCCATCTGTTGAGTTACATGTAAGGCATAGAGATGAGTCCTCTAGTTGTACTTCAGAAATTTCAGCAATCATACCATATGAGCAGCCACGAAGTTTAGTTGATTATGATGTCTGTAATAAAGTTAAATAACCGTTGAAGTATGTGCATTGGTTTGGCCTTTTTCAGGGTGTCAATCAGGTGTTTAATGGAGGTGTTCAACAAATTCGTTCTGATTTATTGAAATATCATGCAGTATCTGGGTATTCATTTAAGATGACAAGGAATGAGAAGTTGAGGATTGGTGCATGTTGTTCTAAGAAGGAAGAAGATAAATGTGAATGGCATATATATGGTGTTTCTATTGATGGTGTTGAAGGTAGTCCTTTTATTATCAAGGAGTTAAATAAGAAGCATACTTGTTGTGGTGGAGTTGTAAACAGACCACATTTGTCGAAGAAACTTATTAGTAGCTTGATTCTTGAAGAGATTAAACAGAATCCAAAGAAGAAGACAAAGGATATTATGAATCAGTTTACAAGAGAGTACGACTTTGACATTAGTCGTTATTATGCATATGCAGGGAAGAGGCATGCATTGAATATTACATGGGGAGAGAACGAGAAATCATTTATGTACTTGAAATGGTATACCAACAAATTGACTGAAACCAATCCTGGATCTCGTGTTGTTTTGGAAGTTGAAAATGGGACTCAAATATTTCAGAGATTGTTTATCTATTTCGGAGCATGCATTCGTGGATTCAATTACTGTCGTCCTTTGATATTCCTTGATGCAGCCCATTTGAAGAGCAAATACCTTGGTCATATCATGGCAGCAACAGGTCTAACCGGGAATGACGGTAATTTTCTTAAACATTCTATTTTGTTTCACATCAACGAAACCTATTTTTTTTACAGAAAAATGTAATTGATAGTATGAAACCTTATTCGGTTTCATTGTTTTTTATATGTTGAGACATTTTTTCTACATAAAAATGTAGTTTAAACGGATGAAACCTTATTCGGTTTCATTGTTTTTTATATGTTGAGACATTTTTTCTACAGAAAAATGTAGTTTAAACGGATGAAACCTTATTCAGTTTCATTGTTTTTATATGCTGAGACATTTTTTCTACAGAAAAATGTAGCTTAAACGGATGAAACCTTTTTCGGTTTCATTGTTTTCTTATATGCTGAGACATTATTTTTTCTGTTCTGTTTTTTCAGAAATCTATCCTTTTGCTTATGCTGTTGTTTCTTCGGAGAATGACGCCAACTGGAAATGGTTTTTAGAGAATTTGAAGCAAGTACTTTCTCCTATGCGCAAAAAGCTTACTTTTGTTAGTGATCGAGTTACTGGTTTGGTGAATCAAATCCCTAATGTATTCCCTGATGCTGCTCATGGGTGTTCTTGGCATATGAAGAACAATATCAATACATACTTGCCGAAGTCCAGTAAGGTTTATAACAATTATGTGCTTGGGTTGTTTTGAAAAATGTGCGTATGCTAATACACATATAAAAATTTCAGAGAACTGGGAGAATTTATTGCAGGTCAAAAATCAGAAGTTACAAGATTATCTGAGTAGAGCTCCGATTGATAAATGGGTAAGTTTTTATTTCCCGGGTCGTCGTTATGGTAGGTTGTGTTCGAATATTGCTGAGAGTTTCAATAGTTGGATCGTTGAAGAGCGAGAGAAGCCTATATCCATTATGGTTGATGAGATCAGAGTGAAGCTTATGAATCAAATGTGTGTACGTCGTGAGGAATGTGCAACATTATTGAAGTGGCGAGAAACTTTGTGTCCAGAGTTTGAAACTGAGTTGTACAACAACAAGATGCATGGACGTGAATAAATTGTCACCAAGTCATCACAATATGTGTTTGAAGTTCATTCTACATTAACACAAAAAGTCGATTTGGAAAGAAGAACATGTTCTTGCAACCGCTGGCGCATCAACGGTTTTCCTTGTGCCCATGCTATCCGTTGTATCATGCTAAATGAAGAAGACACGTATAAGTATGTTGAATTCTATTTTACAGTAAAGTTCTAGTGTGAATCCTATGCAAGACCAATCAATCCTGTTCCCACAGTTGAAAAGCCTACGGTTGTGTCTCCAAAATATCTTATTCTTGGTCCTGATGCTCTACCACAACCTGGTCGTCCAAGGAAGAAGAAGAGAATTCCTAATACAGGTTCAGTTCCTAATAAGAAGATGAGAACTTGTGGTAGCTGCCATGTTTTGAGTACCCATAACCGAAGGACATGCCCTGCGCGGCAGATGTGAATTTATTTTGACAACAATTCATTGACTTTTTCATTTTCATTTTTTTGTTTACACTACTATATGTTTCAATCTTCATATTGTTTACAGTTAAAATTTCGTTTTTGCTTCAGGTCTTTCATGTTTTTTTGTTTTTTCAGAGTTACAGGCTTTTTATTAGTTACAGGCCTGTAGCGTATGTTCTTTTATCTATAAAATGATGAAACTTTTTTCGGTTTCATAGTTTGTTTTCTTCTGGAGTAAGATGAAATTTA
>JAJJMC010006776.1:2955369-2987204 GCA_023531435.1 Papaver californicum
GATTAGGATGAAACCTTTTTGGGTTCCATCATAATACCAATTAAGTACAAAACCTCCAACATTGTTGGTCACAACCACACACA
This sequence comes from Papaver californicum, assembly GCA_023531435.1. Lineage (NCBI taxonomy): Eukaryota > Viridiplantae > Streptophyta > Magnoliopsida > Ranunculales > Papaveraceae > Papaver > Papaver californicum. The sequence goes on from JAJJMC010006776.1 coordinate 2,955,453, forward strand.
GAATAGGATGAAACCTATTTCAGTTCCAACACAATAATTTAGGTTAAAACAGATGAAATCTAAACGTTGAAACAGATGAAAATCAATGAAACCTAGTTTCAGAAAAATGTAACTGAAACCTAACTATGAAACCTGTAATTTCGAAAGAGATGAAACCTTATTAACCAAATACATCGACGAAACCAAAATCAGAAAACTAAAAATCATAAGCATGCAGAATATGATGAAACTTTATTTACCAAATGCATTTTGATTTTCAACCATAAACAATCACAAAATATGATGAAACTATAAACTTTAATTTACATGTCGTAGATTCTTGTTTTTTAACTAGTGTATTTAGTTTTTTCTTCATCTTGTTGTCTTGTTTCTTCACCATGTTTAATGATATTCAGTGATTTTTTTTAGGTTTAAACTGTGACAGAATTGAATAAAAACTTCAGGTAGATTATGATGAGTTAAAAGTAGAAGACTCAATTCTACTATTGATGATCAACAATCGTTTTAGAATCAGAAATTTAGGTTGATTACGACTCAAGTTCTACTGTTGATGATGAATTAAGTGATGACTTTTGTTTCAGGGAGATTAATGTGATGATTTTTGATATGATTGATGATGACGATGATGTTGGTTGAGGTTTTTTTCTCTGATGATGTTGCTTCAGGTGTTCAGGTATGAATTTTGTTTTTGGTAGATGATAGAAGTTAAGAGGGAAAAAATGGCATTAATGGCGTTAAATGGAGGTGGGCGTGCGTAGTGGGCGTGATGGGCGTGATGGGCGTGAATAGGTTCTGAAGTTGGGCTGAATAATAAGCAAGAGTAATATGGACAGTTGGTTTATAATGGGTTTTTTGTGTCAAATTTGTTTTGTTGGGTTTTATTTAGTTGGATAGTGACGCCTTTGGGCTTATAACCCATGGCCTATTGATTCTATGCATATTTCACATTTATGTTCATTTTCCATAGTAAATTTGGGTATGCAGCCTATGCTAGCCAGTTTATTCATTGATTTATAGTTTACATGACCAAGTCTACCATGTCAAACATTCAATGACACACAAACATAAGAAGAATCAATTTTATTCATTTCAACAGAGGTTACATTCAGTTTATATAGACCCTCAGTCTTATAACCCTTTCCTACATAGTCCTTACCCTTAGTGACAATAACTTTCCCAGATTCAAAAAACTAGTTTGAAACCCTTATCATCTAATACACCACAAGATACAAGATTTTTGCAGATGTCCGGAACATGAAGAACTTCATTCAATGTGAGAGTTTTTCCAGAAGTGAGTTTCAGCCCAACTTTGGCTTTTCCCGCAACCTGTGCTGCGGACGAGTTACCCATGTAAAGTTTCTCCCCTTCCCCTACCTTTTGATATGAGGTGAACATATCTCTGTTTCCACAGACATGCTTGGTAGCACCATAGTCTACCCACCAGTCTCTCACATTGGTTACCAAATTAACTTCAGACACCGTGCCAGAAAACTCGTTCTTGTTGTTTTCAACAAAATTAGCATTGTTTTTCTTGTTATTAAAATCCTTACGTTTTCTACAATGCATTGTCATATGGCCAGGAATTCCACAAACATAACAAGCACCTTTAATTTTACCAATGCCAGATTTGGGTTTCTGAAAAGTACCTTTCTTGTGCGGACCAGGCTTGCGGTTGTTGCGGTCACCCTTTTCAGTCTTGTGTTCAATCACATGAGCCTTGTTGGACATGTCCCTTGCGGAAGATACATTCTTGTCTTTGGAGCACAGCAATTCTTTCACTTGTATCTTCTTACCCAATTCAACCATACTGACTTCACCAGTTTCATGTCTCAGTCTTCGTTTGTATTCAGACCAAGAAGAAGGTAATTTTTCAATCACCGCAGACACTTGAAACGTTTCATCTATGACCATACCTTCAGAAATAATTCCATTGATAATGCGCTGAAGTTCAAGAAATTGGTCAACCACAGATTTGTCATTTGTCATTTTGTATTCCAGGAACCGGGCAACTAAAAACTTCTTATTACCAGCGGTTTCCGCTTCATATTTTGATCCTAAGGCAGCCCATAAGTCAAACGCAGAAAAGTTTTTTTTTTACGTTATAGAAATCATAAAGAGCATCTTCTAAACAGTTCAGAATATGGTTTTTGTCCATTAGTTCTGTCTACTCCAACTTTCCAACTCTCTTTTATTTCCCGCATCATTTAGACTCTCATTAAAGGATTTCAGAACTAATTCATCAAGCATGTGAAAACTCAGAAAGAATAACATCTTGGATTTCCATCTTTTGAAATCTTTGCTATTAAACTTTTTTGGTATGTCTACATCACTTTTATCCATTGAAACAGAATAACTATGTATTGTGTTAAGATTGTTGGATCTGCAACAATGGAAATAACACTAAACAGAGAAAATTGTTAACGTTAGAAAATCACTGAAATGATATACACTCTGATGTTGATGCACACACAAGGACAAAGCCACCTGCTCAGCAAATTGTCCTTAACATAATAGTCCTCGGGTACTCCTCAATAATGAGAGATGTTATACCCCAACAGAGGAGATGTGTCCAAGATAGAACTGCCCTTTATGATTAGTATAAGCACAATACTAATCACCCTCAAGAACTTAACAGCAAGATAATATAAGGGAAATAAACATACAGTTGCGCAAAACAAAGCGAGAAGAGGGGAAAAGAGCTAGGGATAGTATCCTACTCTGGAGTGAGTTGAAATGAAAAACTCGTTTTTCTTTTATAGCCAAAAGAAGAGTGAAATCCGCATAATATTGAATGAGAATAAATTTTGTATTTAATCAAAAATTTAAGTGTGAAATTTAATTTGAAACGGTAATAAAACGGGCAAAACTTATTTTCTTTTATGATAAGAGTTATTCTCGCGGGGTCATACGCCCCCACATTTAAAAAAAATTAATGAAATAATTTATGTTCAAAAACGTAAGTCTTGGTTTGCCCGCTTCCTAAGCTACGCCCGCACCCGCAAGCATACTCATTCCCGCAGTAGTATCCACAGTCACTCTCGCACCCGCAACCACAGCCGCAAGCACGCAAGCCGCAACCGCAAGCGTGCGTGCTTCGGTGCGAAGCACCGCACATGTGTAAAAAGTATGTTTGCTCCAACTAGCCCATTGCCTTAGTCCTCGCCCAACCACAAAAGCTTTTAAACCCTAAGGGACCTCCCTTAGTTGCATTTTTTGTGGTAATAAAGAGAGGACTCATCTCTAGTCTCTCCAATGTGGGACTAAAGGTTCTTCATTCACAATAGTGAAAAATGAGCTAGTGTCCCTTAGTAACTTCTAGGTCATAAGGTCCATTCCCACCAAGACCAAAATTCTAAGTTCATTTTTCTCCAACACTTCTTCCTATTGTTGTGGGCTGGTGTCGCCGAATTGCCCTCGTTGGAGTTTTACTCATTTGTTCTTTGTTGGATTTGAACACAAGATAATTTACTTCTGCCTCAGCGAGCTGTATCTACTTCTTGATTTTCCTGTACCTGACTGCATGTCTCTTTGAAGTTTATTTCTTCGCTGAGAGTACTGAAGTTGTATCGTCGTTGTAGCTGGGTCATTGGGTCCTTCTACGAATCACAACAATAGTGACTGGTGATTGAATCCAATCGGTTACTGCCTCGCAGACGTGGAACTTCGCTTATAAAGACTGACTGATTTCTCCATTCGCCGTTGGCAATCTTTGTCGTGAAGAGGTTTCCATTCAATCATTGCTGCAATGACAAATCAATTGAGTGAACAGGTGAAAAGCAATGGCAAATCAATTTTGATCATACTCATATTATGCTAACTTTTCACTAACAGTTGTTGTTCTGTATCATCTTATAATGACTAGACACTAAGCTAATCCTAGTAGCTTGTAATTCATGGATAAAGGAAATAGGAGTAGTCACCATATGAACCTATTAAATGACCTGAGTTTAGTTTCCACAAATAATATAGTAAGCACGTGTAGCTGCAATTGACCGAACCTCCCTAAGGATTTCAACAAATATTATTTGAAATGAGAACTCCAAATATCAGAGAGAAGAAGGTAAGAATGCTTCCCTTTTAAAGGTTTTAGAGTTAGTTAGTTAGTTAATAACCACATGTGTGAGAGTTGTGTGTGAGTCAACATGTGTGAGAGTTGTGTGTGCTGGCTATGTGTAGGTTAGCTTAAATGTGTACGTTAGCATGCTTTATATTTGGTAAAGCTGTCTTCCTCTGCAACTGATAACACAGAATTACAATTGCTAATTGATTTCTTTGAACCATCACTAGAAATCTTCCATGGTATCAGAGCTACAATTTCTAACGAGTTGTTCTTGATCCAAATTTTTTTTTCTTTCTGAACTATCAATTCTTCAAATCACTAATACTTCTAAACAACTTTTATAATGGAGAATGCAAATTCTTCTACATCTATCAACTCACATTCATCAACAAATGCAGCAGATATCTATCAACAACATCAAATTCAGTTACCTTTTCAAAACATTTGTAATTTTGTTTCTTTAAAACTAGATTCAACAAACTATCTTCTCTGGAGACATCAGTTTGAATCTATTTTGATGAGCACTAGTTTCTTAAGATTTGTTGATGGATCTTATCCAGCTCCTGCTTCAATGATTCTAGTTAATGAGGTACTAACATCAAATCCTGAATATGTTTTTGGTCAGCTATGGATCGGTTTGTTATGTTTTATCTCAGTGCAACCTTTACTCAATCAATTTCTTCTAGTGTTCTTGGACTATCTACATCAAAAGAATATTGGGATTATCTTAAATCTGAATTCATTCTTCAATTCTTTACAAGAAAATCAATGCTCAGAGGACAAATTCAGTCAATAAAACAAGGTAATCTTTTCAGTTCTTGATTACTTGTGTCAGATTAAAGAAATCACTGATAATCCTGCTGCCATTAATGAAAAGATATCAGATGATGACATTGTTATGTATACTTTGAATGGTCTTAATAGATGATTCAACCAATTTGTTGTTTCTTCTCATAATCGAGAAAAACAATACACATTTGCTGAGTTAAGATCAAGGCTAGTTCACCATGAACAATGGCTTAAATCACAAGAGCAAGATTCATCCATCCTTCTTGATTCTACAAATACAGCCTTTTACTCAAAGAAAATACAACATTATAATAAATCTACACCTATTACTTCAAGAAATTTTGAGAATAGAACTTCTACAAATTTTTCTGATGTTGAGTGCCAGATATGTAGAAGATTTGGTCATTATGCCAGCAGATGTCCTTGGCGTTATACTCCACCAACAAATAATGCAAAACATCATGCTTCTACTTCTAAGGCAAGGCCACATCAAGCTTTTTATACTTGTTCTGGAGTTGAACAATCTGCTTCTGAATTTGTGGTTAGTACACAGTGGATTCCTGATTCAGGTGCTACTGCACGAATTACTGGTAATTCTACTTTGTTGCATGATCGCAAACCTTATTCAGGCACTAATGAGGTTATGATTTGAAATGGTAAGAATCTCCAGATCTCTGGAATTGGAGAAGCTACTTTAGTTCTTGAAAATTCAGAATTCCTTTTAAAGAATGTGTTGTTGGTTCCACAACTTACACAAAATCTTATTTGTGTTTCTCAATTCTGTGTTGACAATAATATGTCATTTAACATGTTACCTTGGGGATACAATATCAAGAATTTGGCAACAGATGAGGTAGTGGCATAAGGAGCAGTGTGTAATAACCTTTACCTAATTCAAGTTGCACCACCTCCTGCTACAACTTTTACTTCAATTCTGGCTTCATCTTCTCTTTGGCACAAAAAGTAAGGACATCCTTCTTCTCTTATTCTCAAGAAACTATCTGATGTTCCTTCTATATAATTGTCAGATAAAAACATAGATACCTTTTGCCAACTAGGAAAACATTCTAAATTACCTTTTCAATCATCCAAAATAATTTTTGTCTCACCTTTATCTCTTGTTCACTGTGACATTTGGGGACCTGCTCCAGTCACTTCCTTGGATGGTTTTAGATATTTCATCATGTTTATAGATGATTACAGTAGATATCACTGGATTTATCCACTCACTACCAGATATGAGTCTCTGAAATCATTCCAACATTTTAAACTTCACAATGAGAAATTTTTTTCAACTACTATTGTTTCTTTTCAATGTGATGGAGCCTCTGAGTTGGTAAAAGGACCTTTTAGAAAGTTTCTTGAAGAATGTGGTATTACCTTGAGGATTTCTTGTCCCAAGACTCCCCAACAAAATGGTGTTGCAGAAAGAAAGATAAGACATATCACTGAGGTTGTTAATACTTTATCTTTTCAAGCTTTACTTCCAAAGTTCTTTTGGTTTGATAGCTATCTTACTTCAAAATTTATTATAAACAGACTTCCTTCAAAGGTGTTGCATTTCAAGATTTCATTTGTTCTTCTGTACAATGAAATGCCTGACTATAGCTTGTTTAAAGTTTTTGAATGTAGCTGTTATCCAAACATGTCTTCCTTCAGGAAAGACAAGCTAAGTCTTAAGTCTATCAGGTGTACCTTCTTGGGGTGTAGCTCTTTCTACAGGGGATATAAGTGTTATGAAAATTCAACTAGGAAGGTGTTTGTATCCAGACATGTTACCTTTGATGAGTCAAGTTTTCCATTTATTGAACCTGTCATTGCACAATCTCCTACTTCTGATGTTGTACATATTCAAATTGGTCAATGTGGAAGTTTTCCTACTTCCCTTCATTCTTCTGTTGAACATAATCCAACTTCTGTCATACAAACTTCTGCTTCTGATGAGTCAACTACTTTGCCTCCAGTTGTTCCACATGTTACTGGTATTCACACAAGGTCAAGGAGTGGAGTTTCAAAACAGAAATGTCTTCCCCCAGATTTTGTAGCCCATTACACCAATGGTCATATCATTTCTTCAGATTTTCTTTCTGTTTTACAATCTCCTACAGAACCAAAATCTTATAAGATTGCTTTTCAAGATCCAACTTGGGTCCAGTCTATGGATGAGGAGTATCAAGCCTTAATGGACAGTGAAACATTGAAACTGGAACCATATGTGGTGGGTATGAATGTCCTGGGCTGTAGATGGGTATAAAAAATCAAACTAAAGTCTGATGGCTCAGTTGGCAGGTACAAGTCTAGACTAGTTGCTAAAGGGTACCTGCAACAGGATGGAGTGGATTTTGCAAAGACTTTTAGTGCAGTAGTCAAGACAACTACCATCAGATGTGTTCTTATAATTGCATTGAGCAGACATTGGGTTCTCCAACAATTGGATGTTTCTAATGCATTCTTGCATGGTTTCTTGGATGAAAATGTTTACATGGAGCAGCTACCTGGGTATGTTTCTACTACTCATCCTACTCATGTGTGTCATTTACAAAAATCATTATATGGATTGAAGCATGCTCCTAGAGCTTGGTTCAATAGGTTTAGTAATTTTCTACTTGAACATGGATTTGCTATGTCCACATGTGATCATTCTTTGTTTATCTATAAAACTGCTTCTGAGATGATGCTTTTGCTGCTTTATATTGATGACATTATCCTTACTGGATCCTCTGGTGATTCAGTACAGAAGTTCATCAAGATCTAAGGTCTGAGTTTTTGTATGAAGGATCTTGGATCTCTTTACTATTTTTTGGGAATTTAGTGTCTTAAATCTAAGACATCTGAGACACTTCTTCTTACCCAACAAAAGTATACTTTTGAGTTGCTTCAGAAGGATGAGATGGTTGATTGTAAGCCTAGTACAACACCAATTGCTTCTGGTCCTAGACTTTCTGTCTATTGTGGAACTTCTTTGGTCTCACCAACTTTTTACAGAAGTCTGGTAGGAGGTCTCCAATACCTAACTATGACTAGGCATGACATAACATACGCAGTGAATTATGTTTCTCAATTCATGCATTCTCCATCTGATTTACATTTCCAATTGGTTAAGAGGATTATGAGATATCTTAAAGGGACAATTGGTTCTAGGGTTACTATTTCGGCTGGAGATGTTGGAAAAGTTACTGCTTATTCTGGTTCAGATTGGGTTGGATGTCCAGACACTAGACTATCCACCAGTGGGTATGCAATTTTTGTGGGATCTTCTTTGGTTTCTTGGTCCTCCAAGAAACAACCAACAATTTCTAGAAGTTCTGTTGAAGCTTACTATAAGTCCCTGGCAGTTGCTTCTTCTGAGCTGTTATGGATTTCGCATTTTCTAAGAGAACTTCATATACCTGTTTCTAAATCAATGGTTCTCTACTGTGATAACCAGAGTGCATCTAGTTTGGCTTTCAATCCAGTTTTCCATGCCAGAATCAAACACATTGAGGTGGACTACCATTTTGTCAGGGAGTTGGTTTCTCAAGCCTTTTTGAAGATTGTTTATCCCTTCTAACCATCAGCTGGCAGATTTGTTTACCAAAGGATTGTGTACTTCTGTTTTTCGTTCTCTGTCTGACAAGCTTATGTATCTAGTTGATACACAACTTGAGGGGGAATGTTAGAGTTAGTTAGTTAGTTAGTTAGTTAATAACCACATGTGTGAGAGTTGTGTGTGAGTCCACATGTGTGAGAGTTGTGTGTGCTGGCTATGTGTAGGTTAGCTTAAATGTGTACGTTAGCATGCTTTATATTTGGTAAAGTTGTCTTCGTCTGCAACTGATAACACAGAATTACAATTGCTAATCGATTTCTTTGAACCATCACTAGAAATCTTTCAAAAGGGTCATTCGTAGACTAATCAGAGTATCCTGTTGTGCTTTGCGAACTTGATATAATTTCTCCCTGGGATGATTCATTTGAGTTTGAGGTTGATTGTCCGAAGTGACTGCCTCGCCGAATCGTGCTGGTTTCTTTGCTATTAACGGTGATCTTTTGTTTGTGTTGCTCGTAGCCCTTGTGACCTTGTGATATGGGGAGAGATGTCCATCAGAAATGCTCGCTGAAGTGACTCATTTGTGATAATGCTCTGTACAAGTCCCTGGTACTTCTTCTTTTGTCAGCGCTGTCTCGGGTACATTCACTCTGCCCCTTGTTGCCTATTACTCTTGATATGGCCCCTTTTCTGTATTGCTCTCAATTAATTTCGGTGCTTTTTAGGAATTTCGGAAGACACATATCGCAAGATTCTAAGCTTTTAGCCTTGGAGATCGATGATTAACTCCAATTATTCATTCTTTCATGCTCCTTTCTTAGCCAACTGTTGCTCTTCTTATTTGATTTAAGTTCTATGCGAACAACCTCCATACTGATTGATGATTAACTCTCATCAGCTCTCTCCCTGTGACATAGAATTCAGAGAATCCCCTCTTTTCATTTTGTTCCCACCAGGCCTAATATGATTAGTTTTAAAAGAAAAGGCCTTGGTACGATCCCAGCTGAATTGGTTTTGATCTTGGCCGAACTAGCTTGCTATGAGATATCCTGCTTCGCTGGTTATTTCTTATTCTGGAGGAAGATTGTTTCAAGTTGTGAGTGATCTGGATTGTTCAGATGGTTGTTCTCGAGATTTTTTGTCGAATGGAAGTGATGGTTAGTATGACCTAAGCGAACTGAATTCGCTTGACCTTCGCAGAAAGTTTGTTCGTTGGGTTAACTGCCTGAGTTTTCGAACTTCGCAGGAAACTAGTTCGCAGGGTCCTACAAGTTGATGTGTCTGAACTGCCTCACTAGATATTTCTTCCAAGAAAATCTGCCTGGGGATTCGGAGGTTGTTTCAAAATATTTGTTCTGAAGTGGGTAAGTTTGTTGCCTTGCGAGTCTAAGTTGCTTAGTCTTTGTCAAATGAGGTGGTTGATCCTTATTTCATTGAGTTCTGCTGTGATTACATAAAGTAACTTCGCAAGAAAATTAGCAACAATCTGATTTGTTATAAGCCATTACGTGAAGAAGGTTTATCATAAACTACTGCATATCACCAAAAGCAGATGGTTTGTAAAGAATCATTAACAAAGAGCCTGCAACAATCACTATCAGTGATTTGCACGATGGTTAGCAAATAATTTCGCTTCATATGTGCTGGCCAGTTGAACTATGACCCAGCCCTGGAAATGATAAAACTAAACAGTGAATCTTCGCCACATTCAGAAGACTTCGCAGAGAATCTTCACTTCATATTGGGGAGGCAGTAGGGTGTTGAGATAGTTCTGGTAGTCGAAATGGTAGCGAACTTGATTTCCTCATTGTAAACCGGTTCTGTTGGCAAACCATTTTGGGTCTTCAAATTTCGCTCAGTGATGGCAAAAGCGATCCCAACTGGATTAATCCTTTCGAGCGAATGATGCTTGATGCCATTTCACGAACGTAGCTGATCCCTTCACTGAGCTAAGGTCCTCACAAGCAGTAATGAGCTTGCGATCCTTTGATTATCTTTCCCCAAGATTATAGGCTTCCGGCGAAGATCTTCCTTTCATCTTCAAGACTTCACAACTGCAACTTAGGTCATTTCTGAATGATAACAACTGGAATTGATGGTGAATTCCGATCAGACATTACTCCTTGGCCACGAATCTGTCAGCGAGGTCGACTGATTTCTCCACTCTCCATTAACTGTATATACTGAGATGGGTCTTCCTTCATGCTGCAATCATCAATTCAACTCGGTGAACAATCTATCTTTTAGACTATCTTTATCATACGTAGAATGAAGCTTATTTGATTTGGGTCACAGCAAGGTTGTACCATACCGGATTTCGGTTCGTACCGGTCGAGAGCGATACACTGGTAGGCCGATATACCGGGGAAATTTTGGTTTCAAATATCGGTGAAATATCGGTCCATATATTTTATACCTATAATTTTATGAAAAAATACTAGTTCACATTTTATAACTATAAATATATTTTAACACGTTATATAACAAACGTTTTTCACAAAGTTTAGAAAGAAAAACTAGTAATCATCTAAAATATATAGATTCATAGATTTCATACAAAGTTCAAACTGGAAACACAAGAGAAACAAGACAACTTCAAATTTCATCGTCTAAAATGCTAATTAAACAAGAGTATTACAATTCTAATCGAGATCATTAGGTTAATTATAGATATTATCATATCCATATATAATTCTAAAATATCGTAAAAAATATGAGTAACAATCCAAAACCCTAAAACAAGGATAACTTTTTTTTTCATCTTTTTTGATTTTTCCAAAAAAAAAAAAAAAAAAATCGTTCGTAGTGGTATACCGGTTTTCGTTTCGGTTTTACCCGGAAATCAAAAATTCCTGCGAAATTTCGGCCATTTCGGCCGAAATGTACTGCACAGGGTCACAGGGAAAAATCCCCAAATCATATCACAGTTTTGATATTTAATATTTTCGAAATTAACTAAATGGGTTTGATCTACCATAACTTCTAATTGTAAATCCATAATCAAAACTCATGTGGTGTTTGAATCGAAGAGAAATCAGATTTTTTGTTGAAGAACCAATCTTGTGTTTTCCAATGGATTTTCTTAAAAATTTGTTTTAAAATTTCCAGATCTGAGTATTAAAAACAAGATAAAAGAGACAAGAAAGAGGATTAAGAAAAAGGTTTGATCTTCTCAAGCTAATTGTTGATGAACGATCCATCTGATTTCACTTTGTCAAGACTTCAAATCCGTTTTCTGATACAACAACTTCTTCATTTCCGACCATAAATTCCTTTATTGCCCCTATAAATTATAGATCCTGTGAGATCCCATGCCTGCCACATCTAACTTCAATGAGGTTGCTTCAAATCTTTGTAATAGGTAGGATAACTCCTTTAGGGCATTCACAGTCATGCGATCAGACTATAAGACTAAAGACTAAAAAATTTAGTCTTTAGTCCGGCCCAAGAACAGTCGTGTATAGTCAAGCGGTGCTCTAGCAATGCGCTTGGGGTGGGGCGGTGTCCTAGCGATGCGCTTAGAAAGACTGGCGGAATCCTAGAATTACGCTTGCTCGAGATGGTCTCCTAGCGTAACGCCTGATGTGGGGAGGAATCCTAACGTAACGCCTGTGTTTTGACGGTATCCTAGGATCACGACAGAGAGACGGGCGGAATCCCAGAAGCACGCCTGGTGGGGCGAAGTTGTAGCAGCACGCCTGAAGAATGGGTACATGTGCAAGATGTGTGTGTGAGTAGAATGGGACGGGCGGCGTCCTAGCGCGCCACCTGGGATTCCAGGCGAGCTGCTAGCAGCCCGCCCCATTCTATCTTCGTTTTTATACCGTAAAACCCTAATTTTTATCTTATATCCACTTCCATCTTCAACTCAAACCCATCTCCGCCACCCAACTTGAGCATTAAACTTCCCAAACGAGAACCCAAAGTCCCACCTAGGTTTTTGAGACTCCGCTCAAGGTAGTTTCAGTCATCCAAGCGTAATTCTTAATTTTTTTAATTTTTGTAAATTATATTTGTTTTGTAAATAAAATGTAGAGTATGTTTTATTATGATGTTTTGTTAGTTAAATTGGTTATATATGTTGAATGATTAAACATGTGATTATGAAATTGAGATTATTAGGTTTTAGAAATTGTAATTTTGGAATTGGGATAATTTTTAGGGTTTATGAATGTTGTAAATTGGGTATAAAAAATTGATGATAATTTGTTGAATTGAAGATATAATTGATTAAGTTGTTGTTTAATTTGAGTTGGGTTGTGGTTAAATTTTTGATGAATTGACTAGATTGTCTTAAAAATTTGAGAATTTGGAATGTTTTTGTTTAAAAAGCTATGTCTATGGAAAAATTTGCAATTGGGGAATTTTGATGTTATTTGGTACAATTGGGGCATTGATATTGAAGTATTTTGTTAATGATGAATTTTGTTCAACAATGTTTGATTTTTGTATGTTGGTACATATGATTATGTAATTAGATAATTACTATTGTAATTATGAAATTATTATGTTTTTCCTTGATTTATTGATTATTGTTGATTTTTATCTTTATGCATTGTGGGGATTACTCTTTATTTTCAATGTTGTATGAATTGTTTGCCCAGATGTCGAGCAGTAAAACCTCTAGATTCGTTGGCCGAAAGAAGAGGGCCAAGAAGACTAAAATCGTCGAGGATTCAGAAGATGACCGTATGGGAGAAGAAACGGTAGATGTTCCCAGGTTGGAACACTATACAGTAGTGAAAGATACTGAGGATCACGTCTCCACCAATATAACGTATTCAAGCGACGCCCATTTCAAGTTTTCACATGTGGTTCCCTCAAATCCGTCCTTCAGGCCTACCAAGGTATTATTAAACATGCCCCTAGGGTCAAATATATTATTGAAAGGGGAGGATGGGGCCGATTACTTTCCATAGATAAAGTAGATTCATCCCATGCTCTTATTGACTATATTGTTGAGCGTTTTTAGGATACGACAAACACTTTTCACTTCTCGTTTGGTGGTGAGCTTGGGTTCACTCCCCTTGATTGGGTAATGCTGACGGGAATTAGTATTGGTATTGGGAAACCTGTTCTGTATGACTCAGGGAAGTTCCAATTTGAATATGTCTGAGGGCATATATTTCCGGAACTTAAAGATAATGCGGTCTGTAAAAGAGAAGTTATTCCGTACCAGTGGGTTTCAGATGCAATTACTGTTAAATTTTTGAGCACATATTTTGATCAACAAACTTTGATTGCGGCTAACGATAATAGTATACTTGCTGATAGAGTGGCCAGAGCCTTCTATATGTATGTTTTGGGTCAGTTCTTCTTTTCAAATGGAAAAACCTATATTGATGCTGGATGGATAGATGTTTTTGAGGATCTAAATGCAGTTAACGAGTATGACTGGGGTTTTCCTGCATTTTCTAAATTGTATTCCGGTCTCGCCGCATCTGGCAGGGGTCATTTTCCGGACCCTTCCAAATTTTTGAGGTAAATTTGTTTGTGTTATTTATAATTCTATTAAATTGTTTTTTTTTTGTTGCTAATTTATTTATTCCATTGGTTTTCATGACATTGTAGTTTTGTGGGTACGAATATCTGGGCATTTGTCGGCCAAATAACCCTTCGGATGACAGTGAACATGAATGGCCTAGATGTCGTAGGTGGTTGTGTAGCCGAAGGAAGGGTATTGACATTGTTCGTTCAAGGACTGATCTGAATCAGTTGTCTGTAGACGATGTGACCTGACAACCGTGGGAATCTGCGACCGTTATGCTGGATTCTGAAATTGGACGAAAAGCTGTAGAGCTCTCATAGAAAAGGGCAATATTTCGTTGGCTAGGCACCGTGAGTTTATAATTTATTTCCATTGGAATGTTTTTTATTTTCTTTTCATTTCGGTTAACTGATTTGTTTATTTGTTTATTGTAAATTTCTTGGATAAAGAATAACATGTATCTCGGAGATCGGTGTTGGAGGCAGAACAAATCCAAGATGGGGCGTTCCTAGCATCCCGCCTAGTTGTATTTCCAACTTCAACGACGACATGGTTGAGGAGATGAGCGAAAATTGTTTGGTCCCTGCAAGTGAGTTTGTACGTATCGTGAACTATGATCTGTATTTCGAGTATTGGCGACATGTGACTAACCTGTATAAATATGCCACGAAAGTCGATTCGGAGGTTGAAACGTACGGTTATGCTGGTGACCGTATTAAACACAACATCCAACGTCGTCGTGAACATGTACCCATTCCTCCCCCACAACATCTACCATACGTAAGTATATAACAAAACAATGTAATTTGATTTTAGTATACAATGATGGTTCAGAATTTGATTTCATTCTTTCCATCACAGGTCGCGGCTTATGATTTAGTTCAAGAGTTGTCTGATTTTACCCAAGAGTTTCGTGAATTTACGTTAAATGAAACTAAGGAGAGGATGGACTTTTTCATTGCCAAAAATGAAGAAATACAGGGTCTACGAAATGAGGTTTGCATGTTGAACTTACAGCTTTCCCATTTTCGTCAACAACAACCACCCATTGGGTTTGGCTCCTATATTCAGAATATTCCACCACTGATGTGGAACACCATGGGTCAGGGATCTTCATCAACAATGCAATCAAATAACTATATTTCCAGATCATCTTTGCCTCCGTTTATGCCCCCGCGCTCGGTGTCCGAGAATGAAGATACAGAAGAGTAGTAATTCCTTAGCATTGAATTGTTAGTTGAACAAAAAACTGTTTCTTTTGTCAGATTTGAATTGTCTTTTCAAATTATTTTTCTTACAATTATAATTGTTTATTTTATCCTTTATATTAGTTTTTTATTGTCAATTCAAAACTATGAAAAAAAATTCCTTTGTCGTTTTGGTGATTTGGTTTTATCTTGTCAACTGACATTTCCTATCTCTGACGTGTCTGTCCACTCCACTTGCCTCAACTCTATTTTTACATTAAAATACCAACCGTGTATTGTCAATTCAGAACTTTGATTTTGCATTTCCTTTGTCTTTTTGGTCATTTGGTATTGTCTTGTCAACCTACAATTCATATCTCTGATGCGTCTATTCACCCCACTTGCCTCAACTATGTTTTTGCATTAAAATACCAACCTTGTATTGTCAATTCAAAACTCAAAATCTTATCTTAATTT
This sequence comes from Papaver californicum, assembly GCA_023531435.1. Classification (NCBI taxonomy): domain Eukaryota; kingdom Viridiplantae; phylum Streptophyta; class Magnoliopsida; order Ranunculales; family Papaveraceae; genus Papaver; species Papaver californicum. Next base: position 2,970,983 of record JAJJMC010006776.1, read on the forward strand.
TCCTATAAATTGACACACTCGATTCTCCAACCATCAAAAAGCAAATGACATACTCTCAAAATAACAATCAGTACTATGGTTCTTGTTCTTCTATTCCTCCTCCTCCTACTTCTTCTTTTTCTTCTTCACTAGGTGATGATGATAACAATAGTTATTACTCATCAGACTAAAGTTCACTTGCATTAAGCCATAATAACCAAGCAATCACTGCGGGATTAATTGTTTCAAGTATGAACTGGCCACATACACGTATCCATATACCAAGACAACGTGATGTCGGTGCCAAACTTCTATAGAGAGATTAATTTTGTAGAAACCCTACATTTCCTCCTAATGTATTCCGTAGAAGATTTAGAATGCGTCAAGAATTATTTAACCGTATTTTGGGTGATGTCGTGGCCGTAAATAGTTGTTTTGTTCAAAAAAGAGATGCTTGTGGTGTTCTTGGATTAACCCCTCAGTAAAAAGTGACTGCCGCAATAAGAATGTTAGATTACGGATGTGCGGCATATGCAATAGATGAGTATTTACGGATCGGAGAAACCACAGTGTTGGAAGCTAGTCGTAGGTTTTGTGAGACGATAGTCCATCTGTACGAGAAAGTATACTTGCGCACACCAACTAAGCGTGATGTTGAACTGCTTCTTGCTGAGAACAAGGAAAAGGGATTTCCTGAGATGATTGGAAGTGTTGATTGCAAGCACTGGAAATGGGATAAATGTCCATCGGCTGAATCCGGTGCTTACGCTGCGTACAAAGGTAGTGAAAGTATTATCCTAGAGGCAGTGGTGTCGTATGATCTATGGTTTTGGCATGCATTTTTTGGTATGCCTGGTTCTAACAATGATATAAATGTGATAAACCGTTCGTATATCTTCAAAAAGCTAATCAACGGGAAAGCATCGGCTATCAACTTTGTTATCAACGGAAATCAGTACAATATGGGGTATTATCTTGGTGATGGAATATACCCGGAGATAGCTACTATTGTGACTACGATTAAACATCCAGATTCTCAGAAGAAACATAAATTTTCTGCTATGCAGGAGGGTTGCCGAAAAGATGTATAACGCGGCTTCAGGGTACTGCAAAATCAATTTGCAATCGTCAAACAACCAGCACGAATGTGGAATCCAGACGTATTAGCATATATAATGAAAACTGTCATCATTCTACATAATATGATAGTGGATGATGAGCGTTTACCCGGGGATTGGCCGCATGAGTATGATCAACGCAGCCACGGTGCACCGGTAAATATTTCTAGACACAATACTGCTGAACTTTCGAGAATGATAAAGGACCAACGCAGACGTACAGTATTCGACAAAGATACTCATATTCGTTTGCGAAATGACTTGATCGAACACTTATGGTCAGATCTTGGTGATGATTAAAAATTTGTAAATCCTCTAGATATGTTTTGTGGTAAATCTCTTGTAAACGGGGGGGGGGGGCCCTCCCTCCTTCCCCCGGGACAAAACTCGGCCGCTAGGGGCACCTAGGGGTTTAAAAGCTTGCTGCACATGCTAAGTGTAGTCGCAATGCCTGCAAAAGTGATTTTAGCTTTACTTATTATCTCATGTTATTTTTAGATAGATCATAAATTACAAACTCATTTTCTAGCCGCTCGATGTCTCATTTGAAAATGGAATAATGAGTTTGAGTTATTTAGAGAGATTTGATGACCAATTCTGTATTTAAAGAGAATTCATGCTAAGTAGTAAGTTTTTGAAAATACTAGCCGTTATGTCTCTCTCTTTATCCTATAAATACATCTGTGTTCTCTACCAAATACCACACACACCTAGTTTCATACACACTAAAAATTCCATTTAATAATCTCCTCTTTGTAATTCACTTCATACCTCTACCTACAAACATGGTAACATTTGATTCAGCTGAAGACTTGGCTATAACCAAAACCTGCCATAATGAAACCCTACGTCAAGATATCATAGCTGGAAGGGTTGAACCTAAAACCTTTTGGGGTAGGATCTACATCCAATATGCTCGAGAATATGGATATCCAAAGCAAAGATCTCTTGAAGAAATTCATGATAGACCAACTTATCCGAAAAGGGATAGATGATTATATAGCTATACAACAACGGATCTTTAACCCCATCCATTTAGGGTTGTCGATCCAACAATTTGTAAGTATATTTTACATAACCTAAGTTGTTTGGTCTTCCAATAACAACATAGTTAAATTGATGAATTATGTGATTTTTTCCTATGTTTCTGTAGGAGGATCTCGCAAAAATGCACTACTATCAGGAAAAAGGAGAAGAGTTCACATTTGTTGAAAGCTACGAGTTCATTAAGTCCAAAATGTAATCGGAAGTAAATGCTCACTTTCTCAACCGATATTGAGATTTTTCTAACTTTCAAATATTCTCTCAGAGTTTGGTTGTAACCGGAAGTAACTTTATTATGTAACATCATTTCATTGAATCGAAAAGGCATACATTAAAGGAGATGAAATATAATAAATGAATAGATTACACTTAAACACTTAAGCAAACCTATTATCAGACCTTCAACGGGTCGTATGACGCCCCGGACAACGTTCTTCACATCTTCGGAGATTAATCAACACAAAAGGATTGTATTCTTCCATCACCCTTAGGATCTCCAAATGAGGTTGGTACTTGAAATTTGAACGTTTCCATCTACTCCATTCCTCCAGAGATCTGGCAACAACTTCATCATCAGTTTCATTCCTAATTCTTCTTTCATTCACCTTAGCGGTTAAAGAAGAAAATTCTAGTACTTCCCTTGTGATTTCCACATATCGACAAAAAAGGCCTGCTCTTTTTTAGTTATTGGGGTTACCGGTTTCATTATAAAAGTTAGCATGAATATCTTCTAACCATTGCATGCTCATTGAACCATTCATCCGACGTTCATGACCCCTTGCTGGATAATGTAAGACTATGTTTTGACATATGGATAAATCTTCCTCTAGGGTAAAATTCTCTGCATGAAGCCTAAAATTTTCGTAACACGATATTATGTGAAAACGAGAGATTAAAAAAAAAATATAAAATGTAAAAGATGTGGATTTGAAATGGGAATAATAGATATAAATTAATTTATTTATAGGTGTATCAGAATACAAATTATAGCCGTTGATCAACGGTAAGAAAACGGTTAAAATTCAATCAGGCGGATTCCTAAGGACGCGCCTAAAAGCGAGCGGCATCTTAGCGCCTCGCTTAAGTATAGGCGGAGTGCTAGGACCACGCTAGATAGTAGGCGGCATGCTAGCAATGCGCTCCAACTGAAGCAGCCCGTTTGTGTGTGGGCGTGATCCTAGTACCCCGTTTCATCAGACGAAGCCCCAGAATAATGTTTGATCATGCGAACTACTAGCTTACTGCCCATATTTCTGAGCGTTGTCCCAGAATAACGCTTGGCTCTGGGCGAATTCCTACGACACCGCTTAGCATCAAGTGGTACACTAGGAGCCCGCTCAACTATAAACTGTTTAGTCGGGAAAAATGACTAATTTTCATCAGCTACAGTCGATTTCTTCGACTATCAACTACTTTTGATCGAACCACTACGCCTCACTTTTTCGGAGTAAAGATCAAAACTGATCTTTAGTCAGCCTTATGATCGTCCCATTGCGGACGCTCTTACTCTCCCTATTTTTAGGGCTAAAATGTAGCTGCGGGAAATCCTATAACTATACCCAAAGATCAATCCTAAACAAAAAATAACATTCATCAACACAAATGAAGAATAAAGAGCATAAATGTAAAGTAGACGTGAGATTTTGATATGGTTCGACCATTAACAAGGTCTACATCCACGGATGATTTTACTATGGATATTATGGTACTACGTAAATCTTCATTGTAGAGGAGAGACCCTATGTGGCAATGGAGTAGTGATGGAAGGAAGAAAAAGCCTCCCAGAAAACCTAATCCTTTTCCTTTAAATAGGAGTAGGAATATAATAAAAAATTACATATTTGTCCTTAACTTACAAACTAAGCTAAAGACTAGCTATGGTATGGACAACATTATATGTGCTAAGTTACTTTGGCTTTAATCTCGCACCACGTGTCAAGCAGGATTTATGGTCTCACAAACAATTTTAAGAAGTTTGAAATTACCTCAGACATTACAACCCATGGAACTGCTCCCATTTCTACCGAGAAAGATCCAATGTACACCTATATTCAGTCGACAAATATGAATAACTTTATACCTACAGTAGAAAAAATACTTGTTTGCGAAGCGTTCAGTTCTATCAATCTTAACATTTTTCCTGTTACAGTGAGGGCTGGTACTGCATTGAGCAGCAAACCATGGTTATGATTCATAAAACATGTCAAGTTTCAAAACAACAAAAATTAGCCCTGAAGATTCTTATTTATTACTCCCTCCGCCATAGTTTAGTTGAAGGTGTAGGTGTTTTCACGCAGATTAAGAAAAATAAAAGAGACTAATTTTTTTCCAAATAAATCCCTTAATAATAATTCTTAAAATATTTAAATCTCCTAGTTTTTTGTTCCTTGTTTCTTGTGGTTTCATTTTAATGCAGGGACAAATCAGGAAAAAAATGAAAAAAATATGAAAACCTTCATTTATTGTGGGACTTGATAAAAACCATTCCCCTTCATCTAAAATGGGATGGAGGGAGTAGTAAAAATTTTAAGCTCTACCTTCATATAGAATGCAATTCCAGTCAAAAGGCAACCAAGAACCAATCATGTTGTCGAGACCTACAAAATAAATAAATTAGAAGGTGTATCTTACTAATTTAGTATCATTATCACAGGTTCAAGTATTGAACATATTCAGATTCTCATCTCCAACTTAAGTACTGAATTTGCAGTCAAGGACATGAGAGATCTGACTTACTTCTTGCGAATAGAAGTGCACAAGCAAGGCAAAAACCTCATTCTTAGCCAACAAAAGTACATAGATGACTTATTTATCCGAACAAAGATGGATGGAATAAAACCAATACCTACACCTCTTGCACCTCAATTCAAAATTACTAAACATGGAACACCGAAGTTTGAGGATGTGATACTCTATCGTTGCATTGTTGTGGCTCTTTAGTACCTCCACTTGAATCGACCAGATATATTTGTTGCAGTCAACAAAGCTTGCCAGTTTATGCATGAACCATTTGTGGAACATTGGGAGATGGTGAAAAGAATACTGTGTTACTTGAAACACACAGTAAGTTTGGACTGCACATTAAGCACTCAACTGACTTCTCTATCCAGGCTTATTCTGATGCAGATTGGGCAGGAAATATAGTGACAGGCGCTCAATAAATGGATAATGTTTTTACTATGGTGGCAACTTAATATCTTGGAGTGCTCAAAAGCAGAAGATTGTCTCCAAATCAAGCACGGAATCTGAATACAGGGGCATTGCAATTGCTACTTCATAAATAATGTGGATTCAATCCTTATTGAAAGAACTTGGTTTGCAAACACATTCACCTCAAATGTGGTGTGACAATTTAGGTGTCACTTACTTAACTGTCAATCCAGTGTTTCATGCAAGAACGAAACATATTGAAATTGACTATCATTTCGTTAGGGAGAAAGTCGCAAACAAGGAACTAGAGGTTAAGTTTATCTCTTCAAAAGATCATATAGCTGATATATTCACTAAAGGACTGGCAGCTTCAAAATATCAATTCTTACCGGACAAGTCGAATATCCGCCAATTCCCGTTCAACTTAAGGGGGAGTGTCAACACAACTAAACCTGTGACTTAATCTTTGCTGGATTAGTATTTAAAAACTTATCACATATATCTTTCAAATATTTAGTCTTTATCTTTAATTATTTTCTGGGTCTTTAGTCTTTAGCTTTATATATATTCTCCAACAGAAAATTTTAATAAGATATTACCTTATATCGTGTTATAAATTGGGAGATTTCTCTCCATTATTATTATGCTTCTCCTTTAAGTTCCAGGGACGAAAGGAGTAGAAGATGCTATTATTTCGTCCTCTTTAAATACACGAAGGTTGTTGAATAATACCAGCACTCGTGTTCCTTATTTTACTTCTTTAAGCTAAAGACAAAAAATACAAAAAGGCAAATGTAGTGAATCTTTATTCTCATGAACTTTAAAGTGTCTGTAAAGTGTTGTTGTAATTATTGAAATTTGGAGTAAGAATCAATAAAAATCACAAGGAAAAGATTTATTACTTTGATTACATTTTTCATTGAGATAGAGAAGTTTTCCACGCGTAGGAGAAACTATAAGGATTCCATGAAAATGACAAAGCAATGACACATGTTGCATGCCTTTTTCTTAAATTTGTGTCATTTTCGTGTCCAATAATAGATTGAAAGTCATTTTCATCCTCCTCACTGCTATCTCAGACTACTTACTCATCTCTTTAGTGTTTTGGTGGCTGATAAAGATGCACTTTTTATTGACTTGTAAGGAACTTTGGAGTACTAGACGGTTTTGGTTAAGTATTTGGCTTACGGTTTGGTTGCAACTTGCAAGATGAAAAAAAAAAAAATCTTTACTTGATGATATACACGCGCGATACTCATATTGATTGCACCTGCCGGTCGCTCAAACGGAACATAAATAATGGGTGAATTTTGCAGTTAAAAACTCTCCTATGGACCTACGGCTACTGATGTAAAACGGACCGGTACAGCCTAGCACAACCCATTAAGAGATGAACCCAACGTGTTATGTGTCGTGCTAGAGATTAAGATATGTCGTGTTATACTGTATCTGAGAGCGTGTTGTGCCGTGTTGTGTCGTGCCTGACACATTTATTTTATATTTTTCAAAGTTAATATTTTGTAGGTATTTAGATATTATATGTGTTGTTATAGAAATAACTTAACATAACGAAGATAAAAAATCAAAAAATGGTTAGAATTAGGGCTGCACAAACCCAATTTCACCCGCCAACCCGACCCGTACCCACTTACTTTTACCTACACCCGACTTGACCCGTCAAGAGACGGGTCGACTATGACTCGCATATTTAGATACCCGCCTTACGGCGGATCGACTACGACTCACACCTTCTCCAATCCGACCTCACCCATCCACCCGCCTAAAATCCCCTATCCCTCCCCTACCCTTGGATTCACTTCCCAGTCATGATCTCAATCGTTCAATCCCTTAAAAAGAGTAGAACCTAAATAAACCTAAATACCTAATCGGCTCTACTTTTTCGGTTTCTCTTCTAAGTTCTCAGTTCCTCTTCTCCACTCTTCAATTCAGAGTTCAGAGTCACTCTTCAAAGTTCAAATCACCACTAGTACCACCGTAAAATCACCACCATCAAGGCAGCACTGTAAGTCTGTAAGATAATTTCATCTCGTGATTCAATTAGAGATGATTGTTAAGGTTTATGTTCTTTTATTTTTTAATCTGATTCTTAGGGTTTATGTTATTTGATTTGAATCTGATTGATCCCATGATTCAATCAAAGATCTGTTGTTGTTTTTTTTATATAACTGTGGATTTGGGTATTGATTTATTTGTAGTAAAATATGTTTCCTTTTTTCATTTGATGTATTGGGTTTATATTTGTTTTTTGATTATTTTCTCTTTGATTCATTTGCATATCTTTTTTTGCTTTTGTTTTCTTAAAAAGGTTGATAATAAGAAACTTTTTTCCTCATGAAAAATGTCTGAAACTTGATCAATCCTTTAGCAAGAACATGGTGTTGTTTCCGGTCATTTAGTTCTACTTTTGACTCACTATTACTTGATTTTTTAGGTAATATAGAAGAAGATTGAGTGATTTGGTCTCTGCTCATACCTTTCCTATTATATCAGGTGATCATACACATCATTTGTTTAATTTTGTGAGTAATTTCAATCTTTCACAAGTTAATTCTGCAAATTGTGTGTGCTAATTTATAATATTTTGGAATGAATTGACTGTTATTTGGTTAGGGTTTGATTCGTTTGTTCATAACTTATGTTTTTCTTCTATCAAATATGGTCTTGATAGGTAGATTTGTTATTTGTCTCTTGCAAATGAATTGTCCTTTACATGAATAGACAATTTGTGTTTGTTTCACACTCTCTCATAAATATAATTAGCCAGTACTGGGTTGACTCTGCTTCATTTTGTTTTCCAACAGTTTGTATGTTGGCGCTAACCTTTTGGAGGACTGCTAGTTGAATCTGTTAATCCTAACACACACGCAAAGTATGAACAGAAGTATAGAACTACGGAAGACTAGAGCAACTGATATTGAACAACTTATATGCGTATTACTGACTCATACATATTGTGTAGTCACATTGATGGCTTATCTTATACTATTTTTACTATTGGTATTTTTGATGTCTTTCATCCTAATTGTACACTTCGTTTGTTGCAAAGCTATTTGGTAACCTTGCTGCTTCTTCCATCATCATAGATGATGCTTGATTCCTATTCGGTGACCTGGATGGCGCTATTACTAAGACGACCTCGTTGCTTGTTGGGAAATGCTGCAGACAGAATTGCAATATATGAACTTAGATGATTTCGATTTCAGTTGTAATCTAAGAATATTAAAACTCAAATTTTATTGTAAAACTTTGGTTGTTTGGACTTAGATTTTAAGATGCTCGAATGTTGGTTAAAATGGTTTATCAGGTGGCGAGGATCAAAACATTAGTCAAGTCATGCCAAAAAAATCTTTCGTCGGGTTAGGTGCGGGTGAAAAAATCTTTCACCCGCCTTGGGTGGGTAAGGTTGCGGGTGAGGTCAAAACCAACCCACCCGACCCGTTGTGCAGCCCTAGTTAGAATGAACACTCTTTTATAAAATATACCCAAAATGTGTGGTATTATACCGTATTGTGTAGTGTTTTATACATTTTATGACGTGATTTTTTAGCGTCTTGTGTTGTATTGTTCCATGTGCTTATCCGTGTCACGTGTTGTGCTATGTCACTATGCCGATTAGTCTGGCCCAGCACAGTACATAAAATTATCGTATTGTACCGTGCTGGACTAACTTACGTGCTAAGCTGGACTATGCTCATGTTGGCATGGTCCAATTTACATCTCTATCTAAGGATATATGTTTTTTTCCGCTAAAACTTTCTTACGTTGATGTTTAAAATTATGTAGGAAAATTAAACTATCTAGCAATCAACTGTCATTAAGGGTACAAAAACACCATACGATGATGATCATTTACATGGTAGGTGATTTAAAATAAAAATATAAATCACATGGTAGGGTCATAAATTACTCAATTGGTACTCGACAATCCTTAAAGTTCAGGCCAACAATAGAACAAATAGCACTAGTACTATATTATTCAGGATTTACAATAATGACAAAAAGAATCATATTTTAAACCTGACTATATTGGAGCTATGGAAATTATTTTGGCCCTACCACTAAAAGTTAAAATAGGATCATTATAAAAAAAAACCTCTTATTTAACTATTTTTGTGAATGACTAATATGTTTAATTAGTATTAATTAATCGTGTTAGTTGTGAATTAATTGTTTTATTTGTGAAATTAATTGTTGTTAATAATTAATCAAAACATAAAAAAAAAATTGAGAAATTTTAAAAAAAAATTGTAAGAACATCAACCAAGAATCGGTGGATGTTTAGACCATCGTAATCGGATTCTAGGTTGATGTTCTTCATTGAAGAAGAACATGAGGAATCGGCGTACACGGGTGCTCATATCGACCGATTTCAAAAAATCACACTCTAGAATCGTCAATATTGACATTTAAATCGACCGATTGTTAAAAAAACTCAAAAACGATAGTTTTTTTCATAAACTTTTTCTCAGAATCAGTGGATAAGGTTCCCCATGTGTGTTGATTCTAAAAAACCCAAATTCAAAATATTTCTGGATTTTTTTTTGCCCAAAATCGGTGGATGTTCATGCACTTATCCACGGATTCTAAGCTTGACATTTTTTTGACCGTTTTGCTCATAACTCCTTTATCCGGCGTCGGAATGACCTCATTCTTTTTGTGTCGAACTCGTATTTTCAAACTCAACAAGATCGATATAAGAATTCCTTGATTTATACAAGTTCCAGTTGATGTCTTACTTCCATCCATATTTGTAGTACAAGACATCCAAGGAAGTAAGACATCAAAGGGAACTTGTACAAATCAAGAAATTATTAGATCCATCTTGTAGAGAGTGAAAATACGAGTTCAACGTAAAAATAACGAAATCATTCCGACGTCGGACGAAGGAGTTATGAGCAAGACAGTTAAAAAATGTCAAGCTTAAAATCGGTGGATAAGTGCATGAACATCCAACGATTCTTGGCAAAAAAAATCCAGAAAAACTTTTGAATTTGAGTTTTTGAGAATCAACATACGTGGGGAACCTTATCCACCGATTCTGGACAAAAGTTTATGAAAAAAAAAACTATCGTTTTTTAGTTTGTTTTTTTTAACAATCGGTTGATTTGAATGTCAATATCGACCGATTTTAGGGTTTGATTTCTTAAAATCGGTCGATATGAGCACCCATATATGCCGATTTCTCATGTTCTTCGTCAACGGAAAACATCAACCTAGAATCGACTTACGAGGGCATAAACATCCACTGATTCTTGGTTTATGTTCTTCATTGACGAAGAATATCAAGAACAATCGGCCATCATGTGAGTGCCTTGTTACCCATTTGTTCCTGAACCTAAAAGAATTCCAAAATTTTGAAAATTTTCAAATAATAAAGAATTGATTTAAAAAACAAAAAAATCATAATTCTTGATTGGTTTTGAAAAAAATAGAAATAGATTGGAAGTATTAAGGATAAGGATCTAAATATAATTTTAACTAGTGAAGGTAATTTAATAGTTTTACCCTTTTAGACATCCCTTATCCCTCATCTAGTTGGAAGCAAAATTGGATATGGTTAAAATAATTCACATAGAATTTTAAACTTTATTTTTCTTAAGATAAGATTTAAATATCAAAAATCCTTTATAATATATCCTGTTTTGTAAAGCTTTAACCATCTCAAACGACCTTATAATTATTTTATTTTCTTATCTATTAACCAAATAGAGTGTTTTTTTTAGCTACATGCATGATTTGGTCTACTTATGTGGTCAACTGTCCTTTAAGAATGGTCTTTAAGACTTGGGATTTGAAGTACTCTTTGTACTCGGACAATTCAACCAGTCGGCTTAATATGCTTTTGGACAACACATGTATAAAAAAGGCATTAATTTGATGAATTGGAAATTCTGCTTTCGGCACGTGCGCACAAGTCAGAATTTCCAATATATCAGTGGTATTGTATAATCAGATTATAAAATTTGTTTCTTGCTGGATAAATATATTCAATATTTTATTTAATATATCCATCGTCAGATATAAATGGATAAAGGGTTAAAATTAAGATTGATTTTTTTAAAATAAAGAAAATATTTTTATATTTAAAAGTGAAATAAGTCGTAAAAAATATTTAATCAAATAATTGAATGAGTAAGTAAGATTACATAAAATCCATTCCGTCTGTTTGTTTTTTTTTTACCATAAATAGAGTTCTCAAGAATAAAAGTTATGGATAATGTTTCTCAAGAAACTAACCCTAATGGAAATCTAGGTCTAATCCTATTCTTAAATTACCGAATATAGGCCTTGTTATGATCCAGTTAATGCTCTGATTTAGATGCCGATTTTGCTACTTGGATCCACGAATCTATCATGTTTTCATATGTTAACATCATCATGTAAATGAACAATTTACTGATCAAATCCCGACCAAATTTCTTTTCAAATATTTTCATTTATTTCAATAATAATATAGAAGAAGAACTGAAAATGTTACCTCCTAATTAAACCCAATAAATACACCAGCCGGTTATGGGCAATTCATCATTTCTAAATCATATTTTGTTGCAAAAAAATCATTTTAATGAATACATTTCTCAATCTAAACATCGTAAACGATATTTTTAAAAATTAAGATGCGGATGGGTTTTAATTTTTATCTCACCTAAACTTCCCAAATCAGCTCAGCAGTAGTAGACGGTTTCAATTAGTTCATGATCACAGCTCACAAGTCTCTTAAAACTCTTTCAAAAATTAACCCACAAAAGACAAAAATAGAAGATCTTAGGAGGAATTTAACATTTGTGAAAACCTAAATTCAAGGGTAAGATAGTCATTCCACGTAAACTACCAACAGAAAATTTCAGCACTTTTAGGTTCAAAAGGGCAAAAAGGGTATTTATGTACTTATAAAATCTACATTTTCTTTTCCTAGTAAAATTCTGATTTCTTAGTTAATAATTAATAATATATTATATATATATATATATCCCTCTATTCTCTGTGGAAAACTCTCCTCTACATAAAGAAATTTGTTTTTGCTCTTCTCTATATAGAGCTCGCTCTGTAAAAACCAGTACTAGACTAGTACTCAACAATGGCGAATAATAAGATCCGAAAAATAGTTCAACTAAGACAAGTAATGAAGAGATGGAAATCAATGAGTTTAGGCAAAACACACCACCACAACAGTAACAGATCTGATTCATCATCGTCTTCATCATCATCATCGTCTTCATCAGAATCTGACTCAAGTAATTCAAGAAACAGAAGAAGAAGTTTAAAGAGAATTCCATCATCTGGGAATTTAGCAGTTTATATTGGTCCAGAAAGAAGAAGATTCGTTATACCAACAAGGTATTTGAATTTACCAATATTTGTTTCATTATTGAAGAAATCTGAAGAAGAGTATGGGTTTCAATCTAGTGGTGGTTTAGTATTACCATGTGAAGTGGTTTTTTTCAAAAGGGTTTTGAAATTACTTGATAAAGATGAGAATAGATTTAGGAGATTAGAGTTGGATGAGTTTTTGAATTTGTTTTCTGATAATATGGATCCAAACTATTGTAGAGAAGCTAAAGATTTTGGGTTTACTCCTCTGTTGCCCAAAACTAGGGCTTGAGTTCTATTGATGATGATGAAGAAGAACGGGGGAGAAAACTAGTAGGGTTTGTAAAGACTGATGAATTGTAAGAAAAAGATGTAATGGCCTAATGAGGTTTTTTCTTGTTTTTTCTGTTTTTCTTTTCATCCATGATTTCCTATCTATTAATGGTGATGGGATTTCAATGAGATGTTTTTGTTTTTTTAGGGTTCTTTTCTTTTAGGACATTAATATGGGGTTGGGTTAGAGATTGTGGGAAATGCAAAATTAGTGCAAAATTTTTAATGCTAATTAATGAAAAAATGTTTCATTTGTTTGCATTTTTGTAATGTTATTTTGTTTGTGATTATTCTGTGAGTTTTTGTTTTGTTTGATTTGTTTTGAGGTCCTTTTGAGATGAAGTTTCAGATCATTCCAAATGTCTATGAACAGCAGACTTGCATTTCCAAATGTCACTGAAATAAAATAGAAGGGGTGTGCTCCAAGTGTCAATGTGGGTGAACCTAGTTCTTATTTTAATATTATTTTTAAAATTTGATTTGTTATTTTGATAAAAAAAAGAAAAAGAAGCTCTAGTTCTTCTTGTTCAACGGGGGAGGTTGTTGCTTAGAGAGGATTATGGGGAGTGATGGATTGATTGATTAACTGCTCTTCTTCTCTCCCATTCCCATATCTATGAAATAATGAATTCATCATATCCATTGGGTAAGATTCTATTTGTGGGTCCCATAAGAAGATATGATCTTCAGATGGGATGATGTTAGGGTCTGTTTATGAGCAAGTGAAAATTAAAAAACTGAAAATGGATTTTCGTCGTTGGAAGTAAAAACGTTTTAGAGCCTGTTTGGATACCAGAATCACAGATCAAAAACAAAATATTTTTATTTTACAAAAATTAAATTTTTTATTTTTAAAAATTATTCTAAAGTTATGTATTCAAACTAACTTTTAATATTTTTATTTTTAAAAGTTAAAAAGTAACTTCCAAAACGATATCCAACAATGCTTTAACCTTTTACAGAAATATAAATCAATTCATAAATTAAAGATAGAAATATTTTACTTTACAAAAAATTATTCTTTAACTTTTTATTATTTTTTAAATCATTTTAAAATTGTATTTTTAAATTAACTTTAAAAATAACTTCGTAAACAATATCCAAACAAACCCTTGATGTTATGACAACATGTAAGTATTGGGAAAGTTTAAGGAGCATAATTTGTTGCTTTGCTTTACTTTTAGTAACCCTTTGTTGCAAATGAAAGTCATTTTCTAAAACATTTTGAACCTAATCTTGATAGATTTTGTTGAAAGTCGGATCATTTTTAACAAATTTAATCTAATTTTGTTAAGATTAGATTATCTAGTTGAGTTGTTGAAAATCAAGTCATATAACACACGAAAAATTGTGGTAGTTAGATAAGTCGTTTCAAATGTTTCAATCAAATTGCCCCAACGAGACTAAAATTAGTTTTCAGTTTTGTATAAGATCCATTTGTTTAGGCAGTTCATAGGGAGAATGACTATGGAAATGTGCTTCCCAGCTGCTTTCCACACCCCAACTAGTTCTCTTTTCCTTTGTGGCACTCAAAATCAAACCATTTCCACTATAGTTTACGTGTTCTAAGATGCATAGACTTGAAAATGAAGCAGTGCTCTTCATATAATTTGAAGGCAGCAAAATCATAGACTTTTAGACTTGGTTGTGCATTGTTTTGGCATTGTTTTTAGGTCACTGGATGTGTAATGTGTTTCTACTAATTGTTAATCGTTCTACGCCAACCGGAAAAAAATTCTGAAAAAAAATTCTGTAATTTTTTTTTTGAGCAAGTAGTTTAATCTCACACGAAAATTCCGAAAAAATTATGTGAACCCAGCTTATAACTTTTAACTTCCAACCTAAGATCCAGCCATAGGATTTCGGTCAATTTCTAATTATTGTGTCGCTAAATCAATAGAGAAAAATTAATTTTCCTTCCATCACTGCTATAGGTGCATAGTTATTGGTCTGTTCTTTCAGCTTGGTTCGTAGTATAACTTTACTCAAGATTATGACACTCAATACATAACAACATTAAAAATTTCATTCTTACACTGTACTGTATTCCTTCTGTTTCTAAAAAATAATTACTATCACTTTTTAATTTAACCTATTTTTAAATTAAAATAAAAAAACTCTTTTCTAAAAACGAAAATAGTATTATTTTTTATAATTTCTATATTCGATTTTTAATGCCTTTTGTCATATGATAATTCAGACACCAAATCCGTTCTTTACATTATACGGTTGATATGGTGTTTTCTTTTTGTAAAAGTAAATGTTGATTAGTCATTAGATCCACCATTAGTGCACTAGTAGCTGTTAATAAATAAAACTTTGGATATCTCATTTCATTCCTCTCCTCTCTGTCTCAAAATTTGATGGTTTGGTGTAATTGTCCTTCCTTTCTCTTTTGTGTACCTCTTTATAATGGTAATTAGTGCTAATCAAAGTCCCTCTTTTACAACTTTATGGCCCCCTTTATAACCTCCAAAGTACTTGATTAATTTTTTCTTTAATTTGTTTTACATAAGTACTATTTTTCTTTTATAATAATTATTAGCGTTTTTGTCCCCTTATTACTTCATTCTTTCGTTGGCCTTTAGCTTTAAAATGTTTTTATACCCCTTCAATTGATGAAATATCGCTTTTATGCTACATAGTACTCTTTGTAGTATTATTTTTGTTTTTGTTGAAATATGTCATCTGCACCTTTTAACTTTATGCGCCACAAAAATAAGATAGTTCAAGACTAGGTCAGCGAAAATGACCATGTAAAAATTACAGTTGAATATCGTCATTAAAGGACACATTTTGAATTGTAACAAATAAAAATGGTATACTAGTTATTAGGGGGTGCTCTGTGCTCGTCATTTTTAACGCGGTCATTGAGCCACTGTGGTATTTTTTTTTTCTTACAAATTGCTATGTGCTCGTCATTTCTAACATGACTGTTAGGAAATAAAGTAGAAGCGACACGTGTAAGACGATTAAGAAAGAAACAGTGAAATTAAAGAAGGATGAGAAGCATGCAATCAAAGCCATAACAAAGTAGTGGAACGG
Source organism: Papaver californicum (assembly GCA_023531435.1). Taxonomy (NCBI): domain Eukaryota; kingdom Viridiplantae; phylum Streptophyta; class Magnoliopsida; order Ranunculales; family Papaveraceae; genus Papaver; species Papaver californicum. The sequence continues at coordinate 2,986,984 of JAJJMC010006776.1, forward strand.
GACGGAAGTGACAGACTGAGCGAATTTCTGCACGGCTGAACACGTAAGATCGGGAAAGTAACAGCATTAAATGCATATAGTACGGGAAAGTAAGGTAATAATTACTTTACTGACACACAAGGTCGGGACAACATCGGTATTCAAGGAGGAAAGAGCACGTGTAAACCATGCAATGAACGCACCACGGATTTCAAGGAATGAAGAGCACGTGTAAATCATGC
>JAJJMC010006776.1:3002204-3030539 GCA_023531435.1 Papaver californicum
GGGGGGTGGGGTGGGTATATGGATTTTGGTTATTTGGTGATTCTCATCATTAACTAGGTCATTTGTTAGACCAAATCAACATAACCATCTCATACGAATCAACACAAATACGGTTTTTGTTCACATACTGTAATGTATTCCTATCTTTGCACTTTGTTACAGAAACTACATCAACTACTTCGGCAAATCATCTTCGAGAAGCTAGCAATCCAAGATATAAGTCTTCAATGTATTTAAAGAAGCATGAAGACTCGAGAACACTACTATTAGAAGACTTCATTAACAAGAATATTTCCTCACGAAAGAATTGTTTTTCAACATTCAAGAATTTGTTCATCAAAATTGGAAAGTCTCGTCTCACAGATTTGCAAGCCAAGATTTAATTGAAATACTTATCAGGGGGAGTGTCATCATCAAAGGTACATTTAATGGACTTATCACGTTGTATTCTTTTTTCTTCGTCAAGGTTTTGTCCTACTGGATTTTCCTTGTCAAGGTTTTAACGAGGCAACATTTGCGTGTCCAACACTGTTTCAAGTCTTTATGTTTGCGCATTTTCAGGTTTCGTTCTTTTGAGTTTTCATGGTATGTTTGTAATGACTTAACCACAGTGATCATCAGGGGGAGTGTTATAAACCAAGTGTATTTACTAAAATACCCTTTGTGTCTAACATTAGGGTTTCCATATACTTGGGTACCAAGTCTCTAATCCCTATAAATAAAGACATAAATCCTTGTATTTCTAGACACATTAATGAGAATTCCCACCTCCTTCCTCTCTACTTTATATCTATTTTATAGTTTCACAACAATTTTGTATTTTTCTTGTATTTTATCTTCCAAATTTAACCTTCATACTCCCTTCGTTCCACTTTACATGAGAGTTTAGGATTATATTTTGTTTCACATTACTTGATAGTTTTCATATTTTTTCGTAAAACCACCAATAATACCCTAACATTTTGTCTTGAAACTAGAAGTTTATTTATAAACGCACTAATAGCAAATAATGTTTGAAGACTTTTTTCAAGGACATAAATGTAAAATTTTCATATCTCTCTCCATTTCTTAATCTATGTGAAAACTCTCAAACTATCATCTAAAGTGGAACGGAGGGAGTATAACATTTATCTAGTTTTCAATTTTCCAATAATTTGTACAATTAACTTGATTAATTTTCTTATAATGTAGGATAGTGAGTCAAGATATTCCTATTTATTTTAAGTAAAATAAAAAATTATAAATACTAACAAATACAAATTTATTTTTGCATTTATTTTATTTTTTGGCTAAAATAACAGATAAAGTATACTCATTCGTTTTATATTTACTTATTAAATCTGTATCAAAGATTCCATGTGGCTTTCAAGAGACTCCCACTTTCGTAGCTACTACTCCCTCCATCTCAGCAAAAGTGTTACTATCATTTTTTTATTTTAACCTAAAAATAGACCAAAATAAAAAAAATGATAGTAATACTTTCGCTGAAACGGAGGAAATATTAGTTTAGAAAGTCAAAGGACTTGATCTTGAACTATAGGCAAGTTTGTATTTGAGATGTTGCCACCCATCGTGTTTAGTTAGTGTCTAGAGCATCTCCAACAGTAGGTCCTATAAAGTAGGAAGGGTGCCAAAATAAATATAAAGATCTTAGAGAAAGTCTTATTTAGACCTTTAGAATGACCTCCATATTATTTTTTTTAACTATTTGTATAATTATTATTTCTAAATAAATTTTTCTAAACCAATAACTTTTATTCTTTATCCATAAATCAAATCATAAAAATAAGACCCTAAACCGTTGGAAATGATTTATAAACAAAACATTTTTATTTTTAACAGATATATAAAATCCCATAAATAAAGGTCTAAATAAGATCTCCACATAAAATTTTTAACACCCACTAATAAAGATACTCTTACACAAACATGGCTAAAATTTTGTTATCATTCGAAAGTGCTTTGGGTAATTTAAAGTTTCCCTCAGTCGGTGATCAATTTCACAATAAAACCAACCATATGACCTTAATTGCCATAGGTTTTTATTAAATAGTTTAAAAAACTGTAATTAGGACTAAACTTTTTCTTTATTAAAAAATTTGTCTATTAAAATTTCATTTAATACAACCGTTAATCTAACTTCTTTTTTAAATTACGAAGCGGAAAAAATTAAGTAAAATACAATGGTACGGTGAAGACAAACTCCAACTGGACTAGGGATGCACAAAGGTCGGTTCGACTCGGTTCTTGGTAGAACCTTGTACCTGTACCTTCTTATGATCGGTTCTCTACTCGTGTACCTGTACCATGTATCCTCTACCTCGGTTCGGTTCTTGTACCTGTACCCTCGGTTCCGGTCGGTTCTTGTACCTTGTACCCTGTACCCTCTACCACTTGGATGTTTTGAACTCTTAAAATTCCTCGCTCCTGCAACATCAAAAATAAGTCTGTTGAGACAACTGGGTGGCCTTTCCCAAGCTAAATTATCATCATTAAAATTCATTGGAATTGCAGCTGAATAATTGACTGCATTGGGAGAGTCATAAAACTTATAATCTAGCAGACCTCTCTTGATGCAGTTATCCACCTTGAATTGTTCATTTTCGAAAACCAAATCATTTCTAAACTTTAATATGTTACATATTAGACAGGCTCCAATAAGCTTTGCTGACATTCCAAAAAGTTATCAGGCAAACTAACCAACTAGCAAACCAGGTAAAGGAAGCTGAACAACAGTTGCACTTGCACAGTCTTAGAATTTATGAAGCTGAACACACCACTATTCTAATCAAAGTTATTGCTAATTGCCTTTCCTATCTTGAAGCACATAACATAACAGTTACCACATGTTTCACATTCCAAACATATGCTACTGCTACCCAATTAAACTCCTCTGAACTACCAAAAGAAACAATTGTTTTAGATATTACCTTGCCTTCTATAGAAGCATGATACTGCTCGATAGCAGCTTTATAACTACCGGTGCGTACACGGTCCTGCATACATAGTTTACACAAGACAATTAGCTCATATATCCCTTAAAAAGTATTTTTATGTCAATCCTCACAAGATTATCTAGAAAACATAAACATGTATGAATGTATTGGTGGGCATTGTTAAACAATTTATATGCAAAATCAGTAGACAAACAAGAATTTTAACCATAGCATACATAACTATCATGTTTTACCAGTCAATTACATACATTAACCATACCCATAATGTTTTAAACTCAACTTAATACAGACATATCATGGATTTGATCCTAATAGAGACTACAATAAGAATTGAAATGACAAAACAAAAATGAACATTTAGCAAAACACTAAAAAAGATCAAACCCATATCACAAACCCCATAGGTCAGATGATAATGCACTCATTGTTGTACTCTCGATTCAAACATCAAAACAATTATAATCAATTAAAATTAATAGTTGGAAATTAAGAAACGGCAACCTATTGACTGTTGTTGCAGTGCTGTTGAAACTTGAAAACGAGGAAGAAGAAGAAGAACAGGAAGGAGAATGTGGTGATTTTGGTTGTAGTGGTACCGTGGTGGTGGTTGTCTAGTGAAGTGGTGTGGTGGTTGTCTTTGGAGTGGGAGTTAGATTAGAACTGTTAGGGAGGAGTCTTTTTCTTGATACGATTTGTTTTTCCTGAGATTGATGAGATTGAGAGAGGGGATTTGAAATTGATGATGTTTGAAATCGATTGAAGTATGAAACACACATACGAAATCGATTGAAGAAGAACTTCTTCTTCTTTCACAGACGAGATAAAAGTATGAAACACACGAAATGAAACAGATCGAGTGAAGCGAGTAACCTAACCTAACTTAGAAAATTAACGGCTGAGATTAAAACTACCTAAAATGATCAACGGTTATTATACCTCGGTACAATCGGTCCGGTATATGTCGGTTCCGGGGTAGTACCTGTACCTTGTACCCGGTTGTACTCGGTTCTCATTTTTTGTACTTGTACCCTGTATCCTGTACCCTTGGTTCGGTCTATTGGGGGTACGGTTCCGTCGGTTCCGGTCCGGTCTTTCGGTTCCGGTCGGTTCCTGTGCAGCCCTAAACTGGACTTAGAAGAGCCAAAAACAAATTAAAGAAGAAAAAGAAAAGGAGTATAAAGACGATCCATGTAAACAAAGAATCCTAGCAGAAACATCACCATGTCAGTAGGAACATCACCATTAATTCTCAGCAGAGACATCCTCAACACCACGGACTTCAGTACGACTTCAGAACGAATTTTAGCATACAAAGGAACACCAAAAACCTTAACTACCCCGTTAACAATAATTGTAATCTTTAATTTACGGGACCCAAACATTAATCAAGGACATTTCTGGATTCAACTTCATCTATGTAATCAACTTAGAACGTATTTTTCACCTATACTCTATGTATTTCTCTTTTATTTTATGTTGGTGTGGTTTATAATACCTCTTTAATCACTATTTACATCTCTAAAAAATACCCTAATTTTTTAGATTAAATGTATAATCTTCAATTAACTAATTTTTTGGTATTCCTTAAGTACACCAAATATTTTAGTTTACATATCACCAAAAAAATATGGCAGCATATACATAATGAAAAATGTAAAAAATAGTTTATGTTTATCAGATTTTTTTTTTAATCTAATCTAGTTTCCAAACACTACAAAACTTAATAAATCATGATATCTCAAAAAATACCCTAATAAATCATGATATCTCAAAAAATACCCTAATTATTTTTTTGCGTTAATTTGTATTACCCAATCTATTATATATAAGTAATGGATTAATTCAATTACCTCACACACAAACCCTTAATAGGGCGTTTGGTTCGGGTAATTGGGAGCCCAGGAATTGGATTTCAAGGGAATAGGTCCAATTCCCTCCAACCAAACAACCCATCCAAAGGTGTAATCTAATTCTAGGAATTGGATTACCTTGTAATCCAATTCTTAAGAATCCAATAACTTGAACCAAACGCCCTACAAAAAGAATGAATATTATTTTTACTCTTTTAATTTAATATATATAAGTAAAAAACAATTTTTTTATATAACTATCTGTAACCACTAAGAAAAAGGAAATATAATCGATTTTTTTTTAGCCTAACGTTGGAAGATCTTGTGGGTAGAATTTAAGGTTAGAAATAAAAACTAGAATTCACGGATATATAGTTGGAGATGAATTTATTATAAATGGGGATCTAAAATCTTATGTATCATGAAAAAATAAAATTTGTACATTCTATTAAAGATGCTTTTACCTAAAAATCCTCACAACATGGAGAGTCTAGTTCAAGATAGACGAAACGTGCACAATTTTGGTCTCTGACTCTCAGGTTATGGTTTTGGATCTAGAATGAGACAAATAAATCATCCGTCGTATGATTTGCGAACATCGCCAATGCGGGTGACAATGTAGATTTTGTGGCACGAAAATAATACTCATCCCTAGTCTCTAATTAGCTTGCTTAGTTAAGTCATATTCACGAACAGTTGATCTTCATGTTAAAAGAGAAAGTAGGACATTGTTGAATATAAGGTTCTCTCCTTTGTCGTCTTGTTGAGAAACAAGGTCATGACTACTCATGAGTTCTGTAGATTCGAATTAAAAACAATATTCTAAAACTTTATAGAGTTTTTGAATTAGAAAAGTGGATGCGATTCTGATCAAAGGGGTAATATATATAATTAACGGAAGTATCAATATAATTTTACACCAATGACAGCAAGAACTTTATACTTTCAGTGTAAACCATACATGTGCTATTGAATTGTCCTTCGGAGTACCAATGATAACTCTAGACTGTTGCAATCTTGACTACCTTTAGTAAAGTGATCATACTTTTTCTTTTGCTTCGAGGTAAGTAGATTCTCCCATTCATGACTAGAGATATTATATCATTTGCATTTAGAGATTAAGTTTGACAATGGAAGGACGGTGAATAGCCTGGAGTCTGGACAGTGAATAAGAGACTGGTATTCTATAAGAACCCAATTATCAGGGCCGTAACGTTTTTTCAAGATGATAAAATATATTCTCTCCGTTTTAGGAAAAGAATTATTTTTTCTATTTGCACAATTGTTAAGGTAAGATGAGAGAATAATTTTTGTAATTTATTTTCAGATTTAGCCTAACAAAAAGTTTAATACTATATATATTTTTGTAATGAGAATAATAACATTTCTTAAAATAATAAGGGTAGTTTTGAAAGTTTGTTATATTGAAAATGAAAGTAACTTTTTTGTTGGAACAAAAATTTAAAGAGAAAGTAACTCTTTTCCTGAAATGAAGGGAGTAATTATTTTGTAACCATTTTTAATATCCTTATCTAAATATTTTTTATAATACCTAGACTATCCTAGATTAACTAGTAATGATTAACTTAATTAATTAAATTAATCAAGATTCATAATTGGATTAAATTAATAATTTTTAAAAAAATAATTTTATTTAACTTTTAAAATCAACGAAAGGGGCATAAGCCCTCTCGCTTTAATTTTTTTTTCAGAATTACTTACAGCTAGGAATTAATCATTTCCTAGCCGTAAATAACAAACAACGACTGAGAAATGATTAATTCATAGCCTAAGTAGTTCATTTACGGCTAGGAACTTCTGTATATGAAAATGAATCAATTTACAGTTAGGAAATGATTAATTCATAGCCGTAAGTAGTTTATTTACGGCTGAGAATTCATCAATTCCTAGCCGTAATAGGCTTGTACTCGGTATGAAAATGAGAAATTTTTCATTTTTCAACCGTAAACAACAAAAATTTACTATCCTACGGCTGATAAATGATTAATTCCTAGTCGTAGGTAAATTAATAAGTTCAAATCAGTCGTAAAATCCCCAACGGCTAAGAATTCATCATTTTTCTAGTCGTAGATGGACTACTTACAGCCAGTATAAGATGAACTCCTAGCCGTAGTGAGTGTCTACGCTAGGAGTTCATCTATTTCTAGTCGTAAGTATTTCTGAAACTAAATTATTTTTCATCATAAATCATGAAAGAGAAGAGAAGGAAAAGAATAATTATTTTTTTATGAATAGTTATTAGATTTAGATATGGAAGAAGAATATTTGAACTTTTATTATAGATTAGATCTCCCCTATCTATATTTAAGACATTTGAATCCTATGCAGCCCCTGAGAGCCAAGGGCTACAACCACAGTAATGGATTTCTTTTATAACTGCCCAAAAATGAATCATTGATAAATGACATCTTTAAGTTGTGTAATGATATCATATTTAATTTAAATAGTACTCTGTATTAAATTGATAAATTAGATAATAAATATACAACTAAGTATATTTTAAAATATTGGCTCAAAAAAATACTTGACCATATGAACTTTTTGTCCATATGAATGGAAGATTAAGTGATAATAGTTTAGAGTTGACCCCAAGAGGTAAAACAGACAGTGACGGAGCCAGGTTTTTTGGGTTAGAGGACAGATATAAACATTGAAATGTAGCATCAATACACACAATGGTGGTCCAAGGCTTTCCGAAACTTTTTGAGTATTTTTTTGTAATAAAATTTTGATATTTATATGGGATCATATACTATTAAAACTTAATAATAATATTTTTCAAAGCAAATTATAAACTTATGTAAAAATTTATACAATCTTAGCTTCAAATGATAATTTTTGTAGGATTTTATACTAGGACAACTATCCTCCTAGACCATACATGGCTCCGTCACTTAAAGCAGGTGGCTATAATTTGATCATAGCTCTGATATAGTTCTTTATATTATACTAAACATATAAAGATATAACAGATCCGAAATTCCTTGATCAAGATCAATCAAGATTACAATTACCGAAATAATCAATAGTAATTCTACAAGTTAAGTTTATAAAACAAACAACTTTCCGATATACAAGCTTTACGTTTATCAAAGATAAACTACTTGTTTGTCCTAGAAAATCAAGTCAAGCAAATAATCACGCTAAGGTAAAAAACACAAAAGTAATTCAAGTCAATCTTCTTAATCTTCAAAAGAAACAACCTGTATTTGATTCCATTAATGATTTGTCTCACAAAACGGAGTCTGTTAACATTGAAAAATCTCATACATCTAAAATCACTTAGATCTACGATGGTCAAATCTTCAAAATTTCGAGTGGCATTATATCAAAAGTGAAGGACCATAGCATAAGCAAGAACTTATCTAGAAAATAACTATATTGTTTGTTCAATCAAAAAGCAATAAACACGAAAATTAAAGTGCAATTTTTAGTTACCCACCAACGGTACTACCAGAACTTCTTGATCCAAAAGAAGACTTTAAACTAGTTAATAGTGTTTTTTTCTAGAACGGAATCAACTTACTTGTCAATTTGTTGAATTAACTACCACACGACAAAGGTGTGTTATGTGATGAGATTGTAAGGACATCAACTCCATTATTTATAGTGTTATAACCAAGGCTTGTTTGGAAAACAAGAAAATCAGTTTTGAAATTTCTTAAGATATTTAATTAAGATTATTTCTGAAATTGATATATTAACACAAAATGTTTTCATAAAATCTTTGAATATATTCCAACTAATATATGATAAATTTTAGAGTATGACAACTAATATTAGCTATTGCAGATCCATGTACTTTTCTAAATTAGAAAACTAGTTATGTGTAATCTTTTGGGAAAGGAAATCACATCAATTTTAGATTCCATTTAAGGTAAGGAAAATGATTCTCAATATTAATTAGGATCCAGCCTTGAGTATCAATGGAATAAATATGAACAATAAAATATTTGAGTTACATACATGTTTAAAATTTCCTGACATAGAACTATCATAATTCAATTTTCTCATCTTTCTAAATGTTAAAGATAAGAAATATGAGATGGAGATTTCGAGGATCGGTCCTGAATCCTATTAGACACAGAAAGTTGATTCTAGTCTAAGCAAACTTTAAACAATGCCAAAGAAAAAGATTTTCTAACATGAACTCTGAGTCCAGATTCACTACTAGATACATGTATCTAGTTTTCCGAAATCTCACACTAATTCATGACAAGATTCATAATAGTGTTATGCTGAAACTACAAAAGTATAAAAAACTATACTACAAAACTCAATACAATAAGTTGTAGAAACAACCAACCTAAATCCCTGCCTTTGATACTTATATCATAAATCAACCGGGCGAGAAAGTGGAAAGACGAAGTACAAAGGTTAGAAAGTTCATTATCAAGGGTTGAAGCCGAAGACAAGTTGTTTGTATTTGATGTTGTAGAGAGGAATGCGTGTTTGTAGCTTGGATGAGAAGGTGGGTGAGCATTTCCATCCTCACATATGATTGATTTCCTTTCTTAGAGATCATCTAAAATATTAAAAAAATCAGTGTCATCATTCAACGTGTGCAAGTGTTTTATCTTCATTCTTACTTGTACACATGTGATACCTATTTTTATCGTCTTACGAATGTCAATATCATAAAATCCTATTGGTGAGGCAGAAGTCGTGGCAAAATGCTCATTCGATTGCTCTCGAGGCTGCATTCCTTCATATGGTGTTGGTTTGAAATCAGCATCATCATTCAGCGTGTGCAAGTGTTTTATCTTCACTCCTACTTGAACACATGTGAGACCCATTTTTATCGTCTTACGAGTGTCAATATCATAAAATCCTATTGGTGAGGCAGAAGCCGAGGTGAAATGCTTATTCGATTGCTCTCGAGGCTGCATTCCTTCATATGACGTTGGTTTGACACATTACTCTCTCTCTCGTCGATTAAGCATATTTATATTTATAGTTCTTTGGTACTTCTAACTTCTTATTGTTGGGTGAAGAAACTTTATGTCCTCATAGCTCTTTGGATGCTTTCACTTTGAAGAATTTAAGAGTTGGAGTAGGTTTTGTGGGTATATCTCGGGTAAGCCATCATGAGACTATAACTCGTCCACTAAGGACACCTACGGGTTTAAAGGCTTGTTACACATGCTAAGTGCAAATGTACCCTCAATGAAAGTGAGTTGTATAGTTTAAGATTAATTTTGTTTTGTTTTGCTCCAGGGATATCAAAATGTAAGTGTGAGGGTATTTGATAAACACGTAAGTGCAACATTTTACATCCATAAATACATTAGCTAGGACTCGTTAGTTGGCTAATAATATTGTTTCAAACATTTTATAGGAATTACAAGTGAAATCCGATTACTGGTGGAATAAATGGCTAAAGTTGAAGCTAAATTAGCGTTTGCGGCAAAAAGTACCAATTGTGATTCACAATATTAAAAGAGCTTAATTAATTACAGTGTTCCTGGTTAAATTTGTGGCCGTTGCACCATCTAAACTAGCTCATGAGAAAGATGGAGCCCACTATGCACATCATTATTTCGACTAGAGTCGAGAGAGAGTGAGACGTGGATAGTCTCCTTAGAGCTTCCACAGTGGCGGGAGTAAAAGACGGACCAAACCCAAATTTGGTCTTTGGTCCGTCCAAATCCAAGCATAGTGGAGAGAGCAAATATCAGTTGTGGTCCAAAATTTTTACTGTTTGGGATCAAATATGATCCCAGAACTAGACCAAACCCAAATATAGTGGAGCGTTAGCCTAGCCATACGTCTCGTGCCAGGCGTGACGCTGGCTCTCCGTCTGGTTCCAGGCGTTTAACTAGACATGTATTTCATCGTACGGGCGTGAACTAGAACTCCGCCCCATCAGGCGTTCACCCAAGAGGACGTCCAATCAAGCGTAACGCCAGACGCACGCCTGTTAATTAGGCGTTCGACTAGATTAACGTATGTATTGGGCGTTTTCCTATTACAACGCCTGTTGTGGGCGTGCACCTAGGAGAGCGCCTGTGTGTGGGGCGTGCGCCTAGATTAACGCTTGGTGAGGAACAAGGGAAACAACGCACCATCTTCCAAGGTAACAACGCCTAGTCAAGCGTGTGCCTGGATTAACGCTTACTAAGATATAATGTATGTTTTCAAAATCATAATTATTTCACAATTGTTCATTTACCATTGTGCGTTTAAGTAGACTAACGTTTCAAATTAATATAATATTTCAAATGTAAGAAGAAGAAAAGCGTTCATAATTGTTCATTTACCATTAGGCGTTCATAATTTACCATTGATTTACCGTTTACCATTTGAATGCATATTAATTTACCATTAGACCCAAATTAATTTAACATTTCAAATTACTCATTAGGCGTTCATCCAGACTAACGCTTGGTGACATGCGCGTATGGTTAGGGATGCACCTGATGAGTGAAGCGTAATCTTAAGCGAGCGCCCGTCTTCTTTGAAACACGTACCAGCTGCACAAGTAGAAATTGACCGAGCATTTAACTAGGATAACGCCCTATCAGGCGCTCGGCTAAACACACGCATGTCGCTGGGGCGTGTCGCTAAGCGTGCGTCTATCATCAGACGTTCTTTTGGGTTACGCCTCCCGTCGAGCGTTCATCCAGCGTCCGCCCCAACCAAACGTTTACACAGGCGTACGCGCGTAAAACAAAATTTCAACATGCGTTAGTTTAGACTTACGCCCGATCAAATTTTGCTCTTTCACCGTTGTGTTTCAAGCGGAGTAAAGAGTAAATTTTTTAATCTTCAGTCTTTTGGTCTAGTCGTATGACTGTTGATGTTCTTACCACACTTATGTGTGGTATATTCCACATCATCATTCTCTTTATCTCTATCAAATGGAATAGAAAAAGTTAAAGAAAAGCAATTGTGTTCTTCTAGAAGAAAAGGGGATCTTCGCATCAATTTTAGAGAATACAACTAGAAGAAAAATTAGGGTTCGAAGTTTGAGTTTTGTCGCTTAGCAACAAAAAATCAAGAATTGAAGCTTATCCTTTTATGATTTAAATGGTTGAGTTGAACGAGGTGAAGAGTTGATACCAACAAAGGAGATTCAGAAGAAACTGATCCTGGCTTTCGTGCTTTGGTGGGTCGTCTGAGATCCTTTCGATGACCTATGTTATGTTGAAGGGATATATATATGATCGATCCGATCGATTGCGTAAGGCCCGTGTAAGTTCTTAGTAGTATGTGATGGTATTGTTCGATGTGTTTGGAGATTCAGATCAAACAAATAAGAGATGTAGTGCAACAGATGGAAATAAGAGATGGGTTTTGGTGTTGTTTCAAGATCAAGAACTAATGGCAGAAAGTAGAAGGTGGGTTTCTGGGTTTTGATTGTTAGCAACATATTCTAAGTTGTGGTTGGAATGAAATTGGGTCTAAAATGATTTTGATTAATGGTATGGGTTAGTGATCTACAACAACAACATCAATAGATTTTAGGGTTTACAGTTGATTAAAACAGAAAGAAAGAAAAAATATTGTTCTGATGTTAATCAGGGAAGAGAGGATTTGATTAAATAATGTTGTTGAATCAAAGATGAAGAAATAGGAGATGGTGGTTGTGGTTGGTGATGAATCAGTAAACTGAAAGAAGAATTAGAAATCTTGGAAATGAAATCAATAGAGAAGTTGAAGATGGGTTTCTATCTAAATTGATCTGGGGATGTTGATGTGACTGAAAATAGGAGAAGAGGTAGAACTGGCCAGAGAGATACTTGGACGCTGACTTGAATTGAAGGTTTGGTATAAAACAATAAGATGGGTTGGCTCGGCGAGTTGACTCAGTTGACCGGGTCAAAAGTCAGACTTAATATTTTGAATATGGACTGGGCCTGTACTTTCCTAAACCTAATAAGACTCTTTTAAACCTTATAAATAACTGATGTTAGACACGCTAGGTAATGGGAGAAATTAGGGTTTAGTTTTCTTTACAAAAATTATGTTTTGTTTAGCTTTTGATTTTTTTCTTAATTTTTATGGCATTTGAGAAAACCATGTCTAGCTAAATCTCTTATTGAGGTTAGAGGATGCACTTGTAGGATTAAATATGTTTGTTTTCTAAAACTAGGGTTTTCAACTATAAGAGCTTAATATTAATGTTTTGTCTCTCTTTCAATGTTTTACTTTCTCAATGATTTTTTATGTTTTATATCATGCATAGTTTATTGTTTGATTAGTAGAAGAGTTCGTTAAAACCTTGCCTTAAATTGATTTATGAATATTCTTTGGCTATTTATGCCATGTATACTTAGTACTTCGAAATTCTACCTTAGGTTGATGATAAGTACATAATTTATATATTTTGAGTACTATTTTTTTACACTTATTTGTTAGATTTTGTGTGAATTACCTTGTATTTTTATTACTTTTGCATTTTATGTCTTTTGTTAGGTTACATCTCTAAAAGAAGTGGAAATGGAGTGTTACAAAGGGAAAAATGCTAGTGACCTAGTGGAACTCTGTCAAATCCAGAATTTCTTCTCACCATGTCGAAGAGGACGAGAAAACGAAGTCAACGGCGAAAGAATGAAGTTATTCCGACTTCGTATATATGAAGAAGTTACGAGCATTTGAAGCAAGTCAAAGTTACAAAAGTTGTGAAAGCATAAACTTACTAAAGGCACCCTCGCTTCTGATAGGGATTGTCGTCTTCATATTCTTTATAAACAATGGGGCTTTCCAAGTGTTATAAGGCACCTGCACTTCTAATAGGGGATGTCAATAATTTGAATACACCTAAGAGCACCAGCCAACATGCTAAGGGGTACTACCTTCTTTCTCCTTCGTTCCCAGCGAAACTAGGTTAGTTTCTGGTTGGTTTTTGCAACAGTGAGATGGAATGGTTCAATGGAGTGTCTCGAGTGGTGTTAGGATTAGAGAGTTTGGTAGAATAATGGGTTAGGCTCGAGTTTGTGATAGAATGATTGTTAGCTGCCAGTGATCATGATGATCACGGTGATGGTGATAATGGCTGTTAACCTTCGAGCTCGATTATGTGGTTCGCTGGGTGTGGTTGCCGTGAATCAGGTAAGAAGAAATCAGCGAGAAAAGAAATAGAGGTGATAATATCGAGTCTGTGATATCGAGATTGGCAGATGAGACTGTTGGTTGATCATGGTATTGATGGAAAGGTCGAGATGTAGTTTGTAGAGACACTGATGATCATGATTGACGTGAGATGGTTACTTTATATGTTTGAGCTTGATTTATTGGTGAGAACTGGCATTTGAGAAGGGGGATCTCGTGATGAGAAAATATGTGATGATGTTTCTTGCCAGATAGTCGAGCCTTTGGTGGATGATTCTCGAGAACTGAAGGAGTTAATGGCAAGAGAAGCTGTTGATTGTTGATTGATGACTGGCAGTATTAGAGATGTTGGTGCTTGATGATTAACAGCGAGAATAATAGATGAATGGTAGAGCAAGGAAAGGTCGAGTATGGTAGTAATCACGATGGTCGTGATGAAGATGTTGAAGGCGGTGATGGTCTGAGTTAGTTGCACAAAGTAAGGGAAAGAGATATTCTCGGACAAACTACCAAGTTCGAGGAAAAGAAAAACTCAGAAGAAAAAATAATTTGCGAAGGTCTGAGTAATAGAGGGAACATTGACCTGATAATAAAAAGTCAAGAAGAAAAAGTTTTTCTCGACGGCCTGAGTCATCGAGAGAAACTGGATGTTAAAAGACCGAGGAGAAATTGATAGTTAAAGAAAAGTTAGCATATGCCTGTCAGTTCCTGCAACTGACATGCCAAATTGAATTGGAAATTGATTTTGGGCTGGGTTTTCTATTCTCGTGCGCGAGCCCATTAATACTTTTGTTATCCTTTGCACGGCTAAGGCTTGAATGCAACATATTTTTGGCATACTTTGGTATTTCGGGAGACCTATTTCTACCAGGATTCAAGCACGAACACTTTTACAAATTGGTAACTATATAAGAGACACTTCTTATACTTTTTGAGATATACTTAGACGTAGGTTTTACATAGAAAAGGGAGAAGAGAGATTAATTCTAGGGTTAAACCCTAACTCACTTTCGTAGGAACCACGGTTACACTTAACATGTGCAACAAGCCTTTAAACCATTAGGTGACCCTATTGGACGAGTTTTGTATTGTGAGGGTTTACAGAGAGATATGCCTATAAAATCTATTATTATTTGACTTAGTCTTTATCGGAAGACGTGGAAGTTGGGTCTCGCCAATTTTTAGGAGTTGGACCACGCCGCTGGATGAGTTACGGGTTAATCTATAGAAAGTTGTGTTTGAAAATTAAGTAGCAATTGTAAAATCGAAATCGACTTTCATGTGCTCGAAAATAACAGCCTTTCGCCATCTCCTCCCACAACAAAAAATCAAAATCTATTTTGTGTTCCCTTGGAACAAATCAATAGAAAATATTTGTAGGTAACTGAAAATCACTTACGATGGTTTCTTCTGTCATACGAGGGATTCTGCTTCAATAAATAACTTTTTGTAGTTCGATATACTCTCTTACTATTATTTTCATTTTGAACACACTTTTTTGAACAACATGAGTTGTTTTTTTGGTTTGGATTCCCTAATGTGTCTGCACAATTTTTCATCACTCGGTCACAAAAGTTTGTTTACTCACTAAAATCTTGTGACATTAAACTCTAGCATAACATTTAACCATGAATTAATGATGGCTTCATCATCTTATGGAGTAAACCTAACCACCATTATTTTAAAAAGAAAAGTTTTTTAAAAAATTTATTAGGACAAGAGATGAGTTTATTATCGTAGATGGGGAAGAAAGTTATGAGAACTAGCGCCAAAATTTCTTGCCAACGCAAAAAGATTCTTCATGACGTTGGGGGTTTCCCAACGCCAGACATACCAGGCGCTAGTAGTGTGCTAGCGCCAGCTTCTTCTGTTGGAACGTACTTCCGTGTTAAGACTTAAAACATCTCCAATAAAAGGTGTAAATTTTGTTTTTTCATGACACATGAGATTTTAGACCCCCATTTAAGATAAAATCATTTCCAATAGTAGATCCTATAAAATAGGAGGGATGCATACTAAATACAAAGGTTTTAGAGAAATTCTTAACTGGCTTTCGGTTAGACCTTTCATGTCATTATTTCCCTTTTTTTGTTTAATAATTATTTAAAATAAAATTAAACGATTAATTTTATCATATAAGATATTCTAAAGTTTAAATCCACATTTTATAGGATATAGTTTATTAGCTATGAGGTCATATATTTACTACATGTGTAAAACCTACTAAATAAAAATCTTATAAGACCTCCACGTATAATTTTTTACATTTGTTGTTGGAGATGCTCTTAAGAAATCAACTTGAAATGGTTTTTCAATAATTTTGATGGACACGTGTCCAAAAGGGAATGGTTCCCTCCTTTGTCTTAAATTTGAATTTTGTTTTCTAAATTCGAATATGTAGACCACAAACAGATCCAACTAACTAATTTGAACCTTATTTTCTCGCCTAGTCTTTTAGGTTTGGATTTTAAAGTTTATATTCAAACTCCCCCGACACTAGCTTTCTTGCAGCCCTGGCTTTCTCACGACGTTGACTCACTTAAATATTTAGTACTGGTATTTGTTAGTGTCTTTTACTCATTGGTGCCATACCAAGCCTTCATTTTATTATGTGTGTCTCGAACCTCAGCTACCTTCTCGAAGCTATGAGTCGTAAATATTTTCTGAATAAATCTCTCAGCTGAGAAGATCTAAAACACCAGCATTGGTAATTGATATTACTGAGTACCCACTTACTCAAAAGCCAGCGGCTAGCATCACTGCTTATAGTTCATCGCTTAGAGCTCACCTCTCATATCCTATTGCTTAGATCTCATCGCTCATAGCCCATCATCAGAGCTCCTTAGGGCATGTCTATGACATCATCAGAGCTCATCGCTCAAATAAGTTATATGTGCTATATAATGATCTCGTAGCCTCTCTAAATACGTATAAATATCTATGCAATATTGAACTAGACTCAAGTCGCAAAACATCCACGACTAAATTCCTTCAGCCCGTTCTATATATGCTTTGATATTCAAATTATTATTTGAATAATACCAATCTATTATTGTATGTACAATAGAAGTAGCATCTAAATACGAGCAACAAAACAAAGCGTGACTATTCGAAGTCATGGTCTTACTCTAGCATTATTGTTCGAGGATGCGTCGTTGCTCCAGCACCGTCCCTCTTGGATGCATGGCTTCTCCAACACCTCTCCATGAGGACGCATCGCTGACCTAGCACCGTTCCCCTTGGAAGCGCCTCAGTAAATGAATAAATATATACAAGTATTTTAGCTTTCATTGATTCTGGACAACTGCACTTGGTGAAAATCTCGGTTTGGAAGGCTATCAAATCCTTTACTCCTTCCTAGATTACTAGATACCTACCATGTATGTTTTGCATTGTTCTCTGGCGAGTATTTTTATAATCTCTTATATAATAGTATCACACCCGGTTCCAAAAGGTACTAATTGGATAGGCTCCTTGCAGGACATCTGAATGACAAGTTTCAGTGACCCAACTTTTGATTATAACTAAATCTTATGCTGAATCATAACTAGCCAAAGAACTTAAATATACCTTTAGAATGAATTATAACTAAATATGAACGGGAAGTTTGGTACAAAAAAAGTGAATTTATATGGACATTTTCAAAAAATCCGTTGACAAAATAAAATTTTCGAAAAACATATCCGCTGAGATCCAATGATAGCACAAACACAATCAAAACTAAAGAAAATGAAAAAGAAGTCAAACTCTACACTAATTCAAACTTAAAGCTGCAACATTGAAAAAGTTAAAGTGCAATCACCATAATGAAAACCATTTTTCGATAACTATGTTTCTTTTAAGGTTGGTTTAAGTCTGCACTTCCATATCCATCTTCATCTCCATCTTCATAGGAATCAATGTATTTTTCCTCTACATATTCATCTTCATAAATATGTTCACCTACGTACTCATAACCATATAGAACTTGTTCATAATATTAAGCTCCACCATTTTCAGCACTACCAGGACCTTGTCCATAATAATCAAATACACCTTCTTCAGTTTGACCAGGAATTTCTTCTTCGTCTAATGAGTTTGTATCGTCAGATTCTCCATCCGATGAAGCTTGATGTATGTATTTCAAATCTGAACCTTCAAAAATCGACTCCTATGATAGTTGTTCTCTCCTCTACCAGAACATGATTTAATGTGTGCAACAAGATCAATTCTTAATTGGAGGTACAATTCAGTGTTTTTTAGACTTGAAATAAAAACAGGACGATCATCAATAAGTTGTGGATTCGAAACAGGAACAACTACAACCCATTCGATCCCGACGTTCATGCTCAATAATCATATTGTGAAAAATAAGATAATATTTCATTATTAGGTTCAAGTCATATTGTTACCAATACTTACAAGGCGATCCGAAAATTCTAAATATCCCTTTAAGCACTCCAAAAACACGCTCAACATCCTTCCTTTTATCCATTTGATACTTGTTGAATCTTACCAAGTCTGGATTGCCCAATGTTTGAATGAAAGCTTGTACAGTTGTAGTCAACTTTGAATAGATACTGTCAGCTAAAAAATAACTCATGTAGTAGTGGTGACTGTTGATGACATAATTACATGGAGGTGTTACACCCTTGAGCATGTTATCAAAAAGGGATGAGTATGCCAACACATTCAAGTCGTTGTTTGACCCAGACATTCAAAAAAAAACATGCCAAAACCATAAATCATATGATGTTACCGCCTCTAATACCATAAAAATGTACTTCTTTTTACCCGGATGTGCTTTCCAAGCTATCGGACAATTCTTCCATGGCCACTGTATACAATCAATACTAATTAGTTGTCCAGGAAATCCTCGTTTGACATTCTCATCTAGCAACCTCTTCAGGAGTAGGTTAGTCCAAGTATCTTTCTCCAAAAGTCATGCATACTGTGTTGCAAAATATCTTGAGATAATAGTATGTTGTTGTGGCTCCTATACGAGTGTAATCATCGATACTATCAACAACTCCCGCAGTGAAATAATTATTCATCATTTCCCATCATGCCACACTCGATCTCGACTAATTCGTTGCCGTTTCTTCACTTCCTTAGTTACCGACTGATGAATAATACGCGTACGAACATCCAATGTCATTAGTTGAAATAATATCACGACTTTTTCTTCTTCATCACTATCCAAATAAATTCCGTATGTATATCTCACATAGGCATGCATGAGACTCATATTGCACCTTTGCAACAATAATTTTAGTTTCAATTTCTCAATGCCTTACATGAAATTTTGTTAAATCAACATTCAACGCCAATAGAATAGTAGTTCATAACCATTTCATTTAGCATTGATCACCAATTCTTCAAAAAACAAGTAATAATCATGGATTTTTAACTACATCGATATTTTACTGTTGTTATTGAACCGTATATAATGTAACTAATCAACCTAATATCAGGAGTTTCATGATTATATAGAAAAAATTTGCATTACAAACCCTATAAGTAGAATGACTTACCATTGTGATTTTATGGATGAAATTCGAATTTAAAAGATGCAATGAAACCATCTATAAGTATGCAACAAACCCTTTTAACTTGACGTAACAATTCAACTTAAAATACCTTCAAAATCAAAAAGGGAAAAACGAAGGTGATAGTGTAGAAGAGGAAGAAAATAGAAGAAGAAGATAGGAGAAAATAGAGAAATGTGGGTTTTTGCAAGTATAAGCCTCTGGTCATAGTCAACCCATTGACCTTGACGAAAATTCAGTTTCCGTAATCCACCATTCTGGCGGAAACTGAGTTTCTGCCTCTATAAGCTAAGCGAAATTGGTGTGGCATACAAATTGGTTTTTTGATGACACTTAGTTTTGCTATAATATACCTAAAGCCAAGAAAAATATCATACCATAGTGCTTGGCCTTAGTGTCTCAAATACAATAAATTTCTACGATAAATTTTAAAATTTGGTTTCAAAGTATTCTCAAAGGTTTAATCGACGACCATGATTTATATAGGGATACTGTTCCTAAGGCCAAGCACTATGAAGGCCCTTTTCATGGATATAGCTAAATTATAACTAATCAAAAGAGGGCTCCAAAAATAACCACTATGGGAGGGTCCCAATTTTCAGGTTATACTGAGTTTTTGTCCAAATAGTGGCATACAGATACTCACTATCCATCCGATTATTATTATTATTAAAATATATATGGTTTGATTTTATTAAGTACGAAGTACTTTTTATAGATTAAAAACTAATTAGTAGAAAGAATTGGAGAAATAATAGGGAAAAAAAATTAGAGTAAAGAAAATAGTGAAAAGAGAAATATTAGGAGTTAATATAGGTAAAAATCGAATTTGGTTTTAATTGAAAACGGATACCCAATATCTGTCAAAAATCAGATGGATACCCAGTATTCGTAAAGTAGATTTTTGACGGATACTGGGTATCCGTCCCCCTATCTCTTATCTATAGATAGCACCAGATGTGTGTGCTTTGCTAGCATAGATAAATCTTTGATCCACATTATAGCTAAGAAATAACCCATAATGATAGGCCTTAGCTATAATATGGTTAAAGCTAAGAGGAAAGCATTACCATAATGCTTGGCCTAAAAGGGTAGCATTCCATATGTGGCACAAATAAATTATAAACGATCCGTTGGATCACTAAAATGGTCCCCATTAATGGAGATGCCCTAAAAGGCTCGTCTAAGGCCAGATCATATGCACCCTCTCAAATGGTTTTGTTTGTCTATCCAGGTGGCTGGACAAATATGGTGCGCCACTATGGGAAAAGCTCTGGGTGATGACCACTTTTTCGCTCGACATAGTGGTCACATCCCATGACCGACTTCGTATCGCTTATAAATAACCAAATTCTCTTCACAATTTTACATCTCCTTCTCATCAACAAAATCATCTAGAGTAAAATAAATAAATTACTACCACAATGATTCAAATTTTAAGAGCCAAAAGAAACAGAAAAGGTCAACCAAGAAACGCCCCAAGTAGTGGAGTGAACTCGAATCAGGATAGAAACGAGGGGTTCCAAGAGCAAAGACAGCTTGCGGGCACTGGTGTAATTGAAGGTCGTATATCAGGCCATCAAGAAAGAACTCAGTATACCAACCTGAGAGGTGGGTTAACTGAATTTCATCTCGTGTATGAGTGGCTTCCTGATGCAGTTAAAACAAGAGTCTGGAGATATCCGTGGTATCGTTTATATTTGTTAAACCCCAAGAACCGTAGGAATTTTGTTGTTCAAGTATTATTAGAACGTTGGTGAAAGACTACAAATACGTTCTATTTTAGAGATTTCGAATGCGGTAAGTTTTTTTGTTCTCTAATTATTTTTTTTTGCATTTTTATTTTTGGTTTTATATATGCGAACTTTATATTATGCAAAACATTTGGTTGGTTCAAACTTTAGATTATGTAAACTTTAGAATTTATAGCCGAATATTAATTTCAAAATGTTGTTTGTAGGAGTTACGCCGTTAGATATTTATATGTTGACGTGAATACTATATGAGGGAGATATTATTCCATATAACCAAGAGAAGTGGCAAAATCAAAATAGATGACAACAACGCCTTGTATTGTATTGTATTCTTCTGATGAGTCAGGAAATGCTAACCACAGAAAACTCCACTCTGGTGGAATCAAAGTTGATGAGTTGAAAGCGTTTTTAAAATGCTATGCAGAGAATATTGAGGAGTATCCTGAAGAAGAGAGCGTTGAGCATTATGATGAGCTCAAAAGAGTGATCCTGTTATGGGGGATAGGACAATTTCTTTTTTCCAAATGCTAGCTCAGTGACACCTATTGTTTTTTTCGAAGCGTTTGAGGACTTAGAGAGAGCTCCAGAGTATGAATGAGGGTATGCACTGTTATCTTCGATCTACATCGGCCTCGGGAGTTGCTCAGGCACATCCCCAAGTTTGAATTGTTTTTGGAGAATCTTGGAGGTAAATAACTTATAATTTTTTTTTATAAAATTATAAATGTTACATTTAGTTTTATAATTTTTCCCAGAAAATTATAAATGTTACATTTACTAACTATTTAAATTTCCCAATGTTTTCACAGTGTTGGTGGTATACTTACTTCCGTGTTGGTGAACCTGCTCTTATTCAACCAACTGTTGTTTTTCCCATTATAGAGAAATATCGATCTGCTAACTGGCACCCAAATCAGCCAGATGACGGTCAACATTCTGAGATGGATCAAAGGATTTAACAAACAATCAGAACAAGATAAAACTTTTATTCCTATCCCGTATGCGAATCATCCACAGTACCTCACTTAAGATGCTCAAAAGATGCTTCAATTGAGTTTACATCGATAGGTGTTTTATAGTGTTGAACACGGGAAAGGTGTTTGGTACTTTGCAGAAAGACTCCTTCTACAGCTTCAAAGGCAAACAGTAAAAACAATCAACCCATTTCCAAGCGGGAGATTTCCTATGAGGATTACCGTTTGTTGATGCAAACTGATCATAAATGGGCTCATGTTGATGACTTGGCCGAGGATGTTGACGAATGTCATTATATGAGTTGGTTCAACAAGAATAACAAGTCTAACATTCAGATGGAGCCACAACATGTGGGAGTTATGGATGTGCCAGCTCTAAGTAGATTGCCACTTGATTCCGCGTTTCTTCCATCCTAACCTCCACCAGCTTCTTCGTCAACTTCCTTTGTTTATCACAAGGGTGAGGGAGGTTTATCTTTTTCGTCAGCTATGCCACCGTTTGACTGGGATGTGCTGAGTATCAATCTACAAGGGAGAGTGTAAATTTTACAATTAGTTCTCAAGCTATGGAACAATGGTATCCCTATTGGGGGAGGGGGGGGGGGGGAAAGCTTCAGTACTGGAGATGCAACAAAGGTTGAACGATTATGATTGGAAACATGAGCAAATGCAGAGAAATTACATGGAACTTCTGGAACAAATGACGGGCATATTGAGTCTTAATATTCCAGATGAATCCAGTCCAGGTGCAAGTCATCAGAGTCCACGAAGTCGAGCAAGTCATTGAAGCAGTCAAAGAAGTGTTGACACACCAAAGGAAAACTTGCCAGAAACTTATCTGACACCTGAGTCCAGATGATTGGATTTTCAAACTCCAGGGGGTAATCAATTATTTACGAATCTTTATACCCCGAATTCAAGAGTAAGAGGAGGAGCCTTCACTGTTTATAACCCGGTTCGATGCGTTGGGCCATCCAGTTCTCAACTTCCTTCAGTTCCTTATGCAGGTTATGATGGTAATGATGAAACTTAACCTCCTGATGCTATTCAAGCTACTATAGCATTCCTGTTAGCACAATGACCTATCCCGAAGATCCAAGCTGGGTCTATAGTCATCAAGGAAATCAACCAGGAAATAATATGTAATTTTAATTTTATGTTTTAATTGAATAAAAAATTTGTAATTTTGATTTTCTGTAATGAATAAAAAACTAGTCCGTTTTAATTTAATTATTAATGAATTTAAATGCGTGAATGTTATAAGACATTTGGTGACAAGTAGGAAATAATTTGAATTAATTTGATTAAACAATTTGATTGCAAGTTTAATTAATCTACAAAAACAACTAATTTTATTTCACATTTAATTAAATTTTAACAACGTCTTTTCTTAGAGCAAACTACATAAGATTAAAAGGAAACTACATCATTACATAAAAGAGGTCGAATCTGTGCAGATCTCTAAGGATGTTGAAACAAACTTCGTGCAGAAAAGGTTTGCCGTCAGTTTCCTTCCATACATCTAGAGATAATTGGATCACTTCATCGTCAGTTATACTGTTAAATCTTTCTAAATCAATTACCTTTACCTGAGCAAGGAATCGCGTGACTGAACGACTAATTGCTTGAAAACAAGCACACAACCCATGAACATCTCGGTTTCTCGGGTTCCCCGTTTCTGTAATGAACATAGTGAAAATGTTATGCCAAAAAGACATGTGCCACATGAGTTTTGGGTAAAAATTTTGGTGTAAAAACTAGATTTGAAAATAAGGAATTTATAGGCGAGAAACTGTTAGCCGTTGGCGACATAGTCTTGGTCAAGCGACAAAGACTTGGTCGCTAGCGACAAAGACTGTGCATCTGCTCAAATTTGAGCATTTGAGAGGTCATTTTGATCATTTGAGAGGTGCATAGTGGCTCATCACCTCTCAAATTTGATCATTTGAGAGGTGCATAGGAACTGGCCTAATACTAGGGCTGTCAACATTACCCGAAACCAAAACCGGAACCGGGTCCTAAAATTGGACCCATTAGCAACTTAGAACCCGACGGGTATTACCCGATTAGACCCGAAATCTTAACGGGTATTACCCGCTAGGTACCCGGGATATCGGGTACCCGAATATTTGTTATTTATTTGTTAATTTTACCTAAAATTCAAGGACTTCGTCTAGTTTTGCTTGGATTTTTTTTTATTTTTCATTAATTTTTGTAGATTTAATTCTTACTAAGAACAATTACATAATGTAACAATAACTTTATATAAAAAATTATTCGTTTCAAGTCAATATAAAAAATTTAAAAAAAAAAATTAGTTGATTTTAAAAAACCCATTAAATATCCGGACCGGTTGGATATTTATTTAATCGGACGGTTCCGAGTCCATTAAATTAAAAACTGGATCCAGAACCGTTACTTTTATAAATTGAATCCATATCCGGATCTAATGGTACCTAAAAAACCCGGACCCATTGACAGCCAGCCCTATCTAATACCTAGATCAGATGAAAGCCTCGGAGTTGTGTATAACACAAATTTCAGTTCAATAGGTCTCGCTACACCCAATCTAAACCCATCAAAAAATCTTCGCGCGAGAATTATAAGCCTAAAATAATGATTTCGTTATCTGTAGTCCTTCCACAGTCTCAGTCCTTTTCTTTTCTTTACCATCACCAAAACATAAAACCCTAAATTCTCTTAAATCATAATCATCAAGATTCAAATTTTCATCTTCATTTCAATCCCCACATTTCTTGAAATCGAAACCCTAATTTTTTTTCCTCACTTAATGAGCTAATACTAGTCTAATTTACCTCTTCAAACCCTAAATAAACCACAGAAATGCTCATCAAAACCCTAACTTTTATGTGAATCTCTTGATGGATTTAGTACAAAACTCATCATTCTTACCTGGGTTTAGTTCGATTTTGAAAACAAAATGGAAAATGATAATGAGTTTACAACAACAACAATCTTGTTGTTATCAAAAAAAGATGAATGGAAGGGTAAAAAGGTCAATTTGTGTTATCAGTAGTAGTAGTAGTAGTGTAAGTAATGGAGGAGGAAGAGGAAGTGAAATGGTGGTGGAAACTGTGGAGAAACCTAATAAGTTGTTGAGTGGTAATTTTGAAGTTTTTAATGGAAATCCAATGCCCTATGGTGCGACTATCAAAAATGGTGGAGTGAATTTTGCTGTGTTTTCTGGTGGTGCTGTTTCTGTTACTCTTTGTCTCATTAGTCTTTCTGACTTGCAAGAGGTACAATTCCGGTTTTGCTTAACTTGGTTACTTATGAATTCTATTTGACTGTGGTTAGTCAATTAGACTTGCATATGCATGTTATATTCATTCTCACATTTAGCATGTTATATTCATTCTCACATTCCATATAATAGTCCGGGGCACCGGTTTAAGTCCTAGTTGTTGGAATAGTTCCCGTGCAGTGCTATAGTGCCGAAGTGATGGGTTCTATGAATAGAGTTCATGCAGTGTAAGATTCACGCATTATTATCACCTTCATTATTGGAGAAAATTTAATGCACAAGTCATTAAAACCAAATGTAAGAATTAATCCTTGGAATCCAAGTATAACTCCGAGAAAGTAATCAGTGGACTATGAACACCAATATTAGGTATTGGTAACTCAGATATGGCAGACATAAGAATAACGTCTAGTGGTGCGTTGCTTCAATGCTGTCCATCTGTTCTTATTGATTTCTTCAAGGCTCAAGCGTTGTGTATGCCTTGCAGTTTACTATGGATTTTCTCCCTTCAGTGTACCATCGTTAGATCATATAAAGCAAATTTTCCAGTCTTATAAATTTGTGGTGACTTTTGAATCATGTTGCGAGGCTATAAGGGATCCTAACCTTTTAATTTCTTTAACTTCTTTTAATTTTTGGATTTAGAATAAAGTGACGGAGGAGATCCTGCTTGATCCATTGGCTAATAGGACTGGTGATGTCTGGCATGCACTTTTAGTGGGTGATTTTGAAGACATGCTATATGGTTACAAATTTGATGGCAAGTTTTCTCCAGATGAAGGGCACTATTATAATTCTTCTCGGATCGTAGTGGATCCTTACGCCAAGGTCAGTAAGTTCATCTATCTCCAAATATCTTATATGGTGAATCACCATAAAAGTGAATGGTAATTTTCATTAGTAGGATCTTTTTATTCTACTATATATGCATTGCTCGTACTCGTGAAATGCATATTTTTTTGTTGCAAACATATTATCTCATTGATCATGGCTGTCAATGCAGTTTCAAGCTACTGACCAAAAAAAACCATTTAACTTATTTCTTGTCTATTTCCTTAGGCAGTTATAAGTAGAGGAGAATACGGTGCATTTGGACCTGATGGCAATTGCTGGCCCCAAATGGCTGGGATGGTTCCCTCATCTGATTTTGAGGTATGCAATAAATTTTATGGATCTGTAGTTTTTAGCTTTGTTTCATATATATATATATTAAAATGTTTTTAGTGATGCATTTACTTGGTTTCTGTGTTACAACGACATTGACATGGTATCGGTATCTTGTGTCCTATACGTTACCTTGATACGACAACTTCAAAAATTAGAAAACGGGGATACGGCGTAGGCAAAATAGACAAGTAGTTTATCATAGATATCTTCACCTCCAACTTTTCTTTCCCTACACATTTTCTAAGGAAGATCAGAACTTGATTGGGGATTTACAGAATATCTTTTGTTGAAGCCAAAAAGCAGTAACAGAGAGGAGAAGAAAAACAGAGAGAAAGAAGAGAAGAGTAGATAGATAAAGATATTATATCTTACTAAGTTCTAAGAGCACCTCCAATGCTAGGGGTCAAGGTCTTGCAATTACATGCCACCTAGGATTTAACACCTTTTTCACCAAAAATTGATCTCCAATACTAGGGTCAAGGTAATGAGAAAAGATGATATGGCCAAGTGGGGACCAAGTGAGGGTAAAGGAGACAGTCTAGATTAGACTTTCTTCATGACCTTGGGTCTTAAGTCCACATCATCATTTGTTTCTAAATTTAAACAAAATTTGTTAGATAAGACATTAAAGATTGAAGATGAACTTTAGGTGAAAAGTTTTATCTTCAAATATTTTTGTCATTTAGCAATGACCCACTATGAAAAGGTGTTAATAAGACCTAGCATTGGAGATGCTCTAATAGCTTCTGAAGGAAGCAAGAGGAGTAGATAGATAAAGATATTAGTATATCTTTTTAAGTTCTAATAGCTTCTCAAGGAAGCCAGGTATAAATATCTTATAGTATATTATATACATAGGTATAACTATATTTTTTTATATTTCATTAGGTTTCTCGGGAATAGAGCCGTGTCCTACGTATCGGACATGCGTATCCGTGTCCATACGTATTGACACGGCTCGAGAAAAAAATCAGCTTGGTTTATATTTTCCACCGTCGTATGTTATCTGTTGGGATTCAAGCATTCATGTTTTTTTTGTACTGCCACTTTTTTCACATGTAATAGAATCTGTATTTGGAACCCTTTTCTTTCCATTATATCATCTGCAGGTTGCTATGGTCATTGAAATGTTATCCTTTCGTGACTTTATCCCGTGTATAATTTGCCTAATTTTATGTAACTGGTGTTTCGCTGCGAACTATTTCTTACACATAGATTATATGATACTTTCAGTTCGACTGGGAAGGAGATTTACCTTTGAGACATCACCAAAAAGACCTTATAATCTATGAAATGCACGTTCGTGGGTTTACAAGGCATGAATCAAGCATGACTAGCAGTCCTGGAACATACCTCGGTGTGGTGGAAAAACTTGATCACCTCAAGGTATTTATTTACCGATACATTTTATGTTCTTTGTAGAAGGCTAGAGTGAAGTATATTTTTTCTGTTCATCATATCTATTTTCTTCATATAATCCTTGTGCAAAGAATTTGTACTCTTTCTTTTTTGCTTGATCAAAGAGTTTGTAGTTCTCATTAATCTGTTGGTACTGATTTTTAATAGAGACAAGTCTTGATATTACATTG
Organism: Papaver californicum; assembly: GCA_023531435.1. Taxonomy (NCBI): domain Eukaryota; kingdom Viridiplantae; phylum Streptophyta; class Magnoliopsida; order Ranunculales; family Papaveraceae; genus Papaver; species Papaver californicum. The sequence continues at coordinate 3,030,364 of JAJJMC010006776.1, forward strand.
TGCATGTTCTTGAAGTATTTGACCTGTGATAAACCTGTCTAATTATTTATGTCTAAGCATGCTAGACATGCATATGGTTATGCTAATACCAATCATTTAGTAACAGAAACAAGTTCTCGAAGTGTTTGACCTGCAATAAAGCTGTCAAAGGTTTTATGTCTAAGCATGCTAGACAT
>JAJJMC010006776.1:3030549-3169315 GCA_023531435.1 Papaver californicum
CCTGCAATAAAGCTGTCAAAGGTTTTATGTCTAAGCATGCTAGACATACATATGGTTGAGCCAATACCAATTTTTTTAGTAACACAAATAAGCATATTCATCCAATTATTCTCCCTACGCCTTACTCAAAGCTGTTTCTTGCATCATGCAGGAACTTGGAATCAACTGTATAGAGCTAATGCCTTGTCAAGAGTATAATGAACTTGAGTACTTCAGCTACAACTCCGTCCTGGGTAATTATAAGTATGTATATCCAAGTTTGTACTATGTTCTTGATCAAAGTTCTTTTCTTTTGCATTCCAGTTTTTGAACTACCCTTAGTTAGTTTCTTATGGAAAAAAAATGAAGGATAAATGGTAATGTTTGTTATGCATGTTATACCTAGTGTTACTTCTTTCTTCAGGATGAATTTCTGGGGATATTCAACAGTCAATTACTTTTCACCAATGATAAGATACTCATCTTCCGGCATACGCCATTGTGGGCATGATGCTATTAACGAAGTCAAGTTTCTTGTCAGAGAAGCACATAAAAGAGGCATTGAGGTGACAGTACTGGACAATGTAATATACTGTTCGTTTCTGTGTGTGGTAACTCATACCCCCCTAATCTGTTCTCCAGGTGATCATGGATGTCGTTTTCAATCATACAGCCGAAGGCAATGAGAACGGTCCTGTTTTATCATTTAGAGGCATTGATAACAATGTATATTATATGCTGGCACCAAAGGTAAGATCCCAACGTTCCCACCATAAAGTACAAAAACTAAAAATCAATCAAAGGAGCTTTGCCCAATAGACTTTCAAAGTTTAGTTTCTCTCTCATTTCAATCTGTATTCAACACCTTGAATGTTTGATTAAAATATTTTTCTTCGGTTATTTTAGTTGCTGAAAGTGATAACAGGATCTGCGGTTCCCTTCAAAAGATCTTCAGAACCTTACTTATTTTCTGAACATGATTTTCATCTGCCGCAGAAAGTTATTTGGACAAGTCTATTTCTCACTGTATTAGACTTGTTCTATATTTCATACAGGGAGAGTTCTATAACTATTCGGGTTGTGGTAACACCTTTAACTGCAATCATCCTGTGGCACGACAATTTATATTGGATTGCTTGAGGTAGCTTAACTGCTGAAGCTCTCTGGTTATTTCACAATTGCCAACTTTACCGCTGCTTGGACTTTTTTGGTTATTTTGCATCAAGTCAACTGATAAACACCGTTTAACGGATAAATCCTAAAAGTCTTTGTTTTTTGCTTGTTTTGCAGATATTGGGTAAGTGAAGTTCATATTGATGGCTTCCGTTTTGATCTTGCATCTATCATGACTAGGAGTTCCAGGTTATCTTCTGTGCACTCGCTTAACAGTTTCTATTCTGATGGAAATTAATGCTAGATCTTCTTTCACCTATTCACCGTGAATTTTTGACATTTAAATAATGATTATGCGTTTAAAATTGATTCCGATATATTTTTGTAGAACGAAAATTGTTCTGTTATCAATTTTAGGCCCATAATCAAATATTTGAGTGTCAGTAGAGGAGGCTAATTTCTATTTCTCGTGGATTTCCCTGTAGCCTTTGGGATGCGGTGAATGTATTTGGGAACCCAATTGAAGGTGACTTGCTGACCACTGGTGCCCCACTTGACAGCCCCCCATTGATTGATATGTTAAGTAATGATCCAATCCTTCGCGGAGTTAAGGTACTGATCCATTTCTTTTGCACTCACGATTTCCATTATTGAGATATAAAAAAAAGAAAAAAGGAAAAGGCAAGTATCATTTTTCAAAAAAAACATAGGTGAACTAAATGTTTTCCTTTCAATTAGCTTATTGCCGAAGCATGGGATACAGGCGGTCTTTATCAAGTTGGGAAATTTCCTCATTGGGGTATTTGGTCAGAATGGAATGGGAAGGTTAGTCCACATTCCACAGATTCACTGATTTGAAAATGACTTTGTTCGTAAGAAGAAGGTAGAATTACATATTACAGTGCACGGTGGTAACATGGGAGTTATCATCCTCGCATGAAATGTTGACGTATTAATCATCTTACAAGTCTGTTCATTGGGCAGACTAAATTTTTTCTGATAATCATAACATATTGCTGCTTTTCTTGAGCTTTTAAATTTTCTGATTTGTGCTCTGTTATCATTTGCAGTACCGTGACATAGTGAGACAGTTTATCAAGGGCACTGATGGATTGTCAGGGGCTTTTGCTGAATGTCTCTGCGGAAGTCCAAATCTATACCAGGTCACTATACAAATCTTTCTTAGGTCTGCTATTAGCAGTTCTTTATCGTAGCATTTTTCATATTTTAGCTAACTTCTCTGGCCATGTTTAAATCACAGGAAGGGAGGAAACCTTGGAACAGTATCAATTTCATATGTGCACATGATGGATTTACTTTGGGGGATCTTGTGACATACAACGAAAAGCATAACCTGGCAAACGGAGAAGACAACAACGACGGAGAGAATCATAATAACAGCTGGAACTGTGGGCAGGTGAATTTTAGTGGCTTAACTTTTCGTTATGTGGTACAGTGATTTTGTGTTCTATGTTCTATCAATTATTGGTATTGCAAGATTTTTAATCATTGACATTATAAGGCAGGAAGGGGAGTTCGTAGGCCTTCTTGTAAAAAAATTAAGGAAGAGACAAATGCGGAATTTCTTCCTTTGTCTCATGGTATCGCAAGTAAGTGTATTAGTTTTATTTTATGACTTTCTTATCTGCAATTTGGATTCTTGCAATTGCATCCAACTTAATGTTCCATGGATCATTATTATGTTTGTTTATTTCATGTTTTCATTCTCTCAGTGGCTATGTTAACGTAAAAGAATATATGCTAAGAAACAAATCTATCTCTTTGTACAAGGTTTTTCTTTCCTTTTTGTCTAACTTTGATTTTTATGTGTTTTAGGGTGTTCCCATGTTTTACATGGGTGATGAATATGGTCACACAAAAGGCGGCAATAACAATACGTATTGCCATGATAATTACGTAATCTTCAATATCCTTTTTTATTTGATGCTTTTTGATTCTTAAAAAATCATTGTTTACTGACTATTAAGTATAAATTGCAGATTAACTATTTCCGATGGGATAAGAAGGAAGAAACATCATCTGATTTTTATAGATTTTGTTGCCTGATCACAAAGTTCCGCCAGTAAAGACCACTGCCATCTTATGTTCTAATTTTTAGGGTTTGGCCTTTTTTTACTGCATCCTTGGTTTGATCTTTATAGTTATTTCTCTACAGTGAATGTGAATCACTTGGGTTGAATGACTTCCCAACGTCTGAGCGGCTGCAGTGGCATGGACATGCACCTGGTGAGCCAAACTGGTCAGAAACAAGCCGGTTTGTGGCGTTCTCATTGGTATGTGATGTTTTATCACTTAACTTAGTAGACTTTCTCTTGGGCATGTGCCATGATTGATTTCGAAAGCCTAAAAACCCTGTCATAATTGTCAAAGCGAAAAGGTTCTTGGTAAAATTATAAAAAGATGTGCTTAGGTAGGAACCATCTTTAGCTTCCACTTGAGGCTGGGATGAGGCTTGTGCTCCGAGGGTTTGGCTAGAGCACCAGAGAGAACCAACCCTACCTTCCAACTGTCATCCCTGCCCATAGTGATCTCTCAATTTCATTTTTTGGTTAACACTTAACACTGGTGTATGGTGCATTCCTTATGTCGATGGACATTTATTTTATTTTATTTTATTGTTGTAGAAAGGTACTGAACATGGACTTGCACCTATGCACATCATATTTTTATTAGTTCATAATTAACTATTTGCGAGCAAGTACAGGTTGATTCAGTGAAGGGAGAGATATACGTAGCCTTCAACACAAGCCATTTGCCTGTCATGGTTACTTTGCCGGACCGGCAAGGTCATAGATGGACCCCACTAGTGGACACGAGTAAAGCAGCTCCATTTGATTTCCTCACCAACGACCTCGCGGAAAAAGACGTTGCTATCAAACAGTACACCCAGTTCCTTGACGCCAATCTATACCCAATGCTTAGTTATTCATCAATCATTCTTTTGCTTTCCCCGGAAGACCATGCTTGAATTTGTTTGTTACGTCTCCCTTCTCCATGGGAAACTAATGTTGCACAAGAATCACCTATAAATCACATCAGGTAAACTTTCTAGGTATAGATACTGTAATTACAAGAAGTTCATAAGAATATGTATAAAAATGAGCCGTTACTGAGAACTGCCTGTGAGATGTGAACCAATCAGAAATTAGTAAATATCAATAGGGAGTGAAGGGATTTTTAATAAGCTATGCCACTGCTCTGGTTTACTCATCTGTTAATCATTTGTATTTATATTACAAATTGAAAAAGCTAAGAGATGTAACAATGTGGCAACGGTGTTGTTCTTGATAATGTAACACCGATGCATAATATTAAAGTTATCGAACTATCAATTTTTAGATCGAATATTTCCCGACATCTTTAGGAAATTAAGGTGTATGAATGTGATATTCTGACACATGAGATTGAGCAATGCCAGTTTCCAGGATTTCACTGTTGGTTTACCAAGTACATATGATAGTGGCCTCGAGTATATGACAATGTAGTACGTACGGGCTGGTACGGCCGAAATTTCGGTGGTTTTACCGGTACCGGCCTTGGAGCGAAACGAATTATAACAAACCGACAAAACGGTATTTTACCGGTAAAATCGGCCGGTACGGATTAAAACCGCTTTTATCCGATTTACCCGGTTATGTCCGGTATGTTTTATTGGCCGTCAGATGAGAAAACTAATCTAATCCAACGATCCAGATCTCGAATCCATTAACTTGAATCAATTAAATTTGCCAGATCTCGAACCCTAATTCTACAAATTAAACACTGATGAATCCCTAAGACCCTAATTGAACCTAAAGAAAACCCACAACTGAATTTACCATAGGAAAATAGAAACCATGTTACCAATTCAATTACATCAAAATATACAAATTCAAACAGAAAAGACCCCGAATTAAAGCCCCAATTCAAACCCAAGTCACCTCCTCTACAAATTCAAACAAAAAAAAGCCTACCTGAAATATAAATTGAAACCCTAAAAATCCTCAAATTAAGATTCACTGATTCAGTTAAAATTACAGCTGCGCACTTCATCAATTAGGAAAAAAAATTATGTATGATCAAACCCTTAAATTCTTCAAGAACAGTAAAAGCAAATCTCATCTCCACTAACGTAGTAATCTTCATAGTAGTTTATTACTTGGGTTAGTAATCTTCATCTCTCACTATGTTGACTAAATATGAACAAAAGAGAATGAGAAGGAGTGAAATGATTATGATTTAAAACAAACAGGAGCACCCAAGCATGAAGAAGAAGAAGTCACGAAGATGGTGATTATAGTGGTAGTTGTTGTGGTTCGGCTGGTGCAATGGTGGTGCATGACTTTCTCAATTTTTCTGTGAGTGAGTTAGTGAAGAAGAAGATGAGAAGTAGAAACTAGATTGAGAGACAGAGTGGGCGTCGAGAAAGAGATATAGTGTCTCTTAGGGTTAGTGTTAGTGGACGGCTAGGATTAGATTTATTCATACTTCAATCTATGGCTTAGATTTGTCTATTGTTTTGGCTTAAATTCACTCACTCACATAAAAATTGTCATGGGTTAAAAGAGAAAGATAACTCGTCCTCCGAAATGGATTAAAATGTGAATTGGTATTTTTTTATAAAATTATATGTATAAAATATATGGACCAATATTTCGTCGGTATTTAAACCGAAATTTTCCCAGTATACCGGCGTACTAGTGTATCGCTCTCGACCGGTACGAACCGAAATCCGGTATGGTACAACATTACTATATACTAAAGGTGCTACGCCCATACGTAGATATATTGACAAAGAACGGCAATTGTAGAAATGCAAACAACAAAGCAGGAACAGAAGCTAACACAGCTACACGAAAAATAAGAACCCATCCGAATCCAGGTCTAACTGCTCTATAGAGAAAAACAGAATCGCTGAGAAAAATATTCTATTATCCATTATATGGATAAGAACGTAATCAAGTTGAGGGTTTGACGGGTACAAGTACAACCCAAACTCGCTTACTCATACTTGGACGGATTCAATTCAAAATTGGGTTTGGTTCCTAAAGTATTTTTTGGAGTTTTTCTTTGGCGGGAGGAGCTTTGGGCATTTCAAATGGGTTTACTTTATTTTTCTCGGCTTCTTCCTAATTCTATAAATTCTGAGCAAGAGAGGGAGAGAAAGAGAGAGAGAGAGCAGTACAATACAGATTCCATAGGAGAGAGGGTCATTTAAATTTGAAGGATTGATAATAGAGTGTATGCGTGAGAGAGCCGAGAGCTCAGACCTGTTACGTAAGTGTGCCTATCCACACGTGTCAGTGAGTCGAGAGAGTTTACGTCTGAGTATATATACTCTTGTAAGAACTCATTTGTTGAAATCAATCTTTCTCTTAATCAAATTTGATTCAAGTATAATGGTTGTTTGTGTGTGTATAAATAAATGCAAGGCAGATAGGGTCTTGCTGGTTTCCTTTCATTGTTGGTTTGTTTAGTACGTGTGTGTAAATAAGCCAAAGTTGAGCTGCATCTTTTGTGTAAGGTGTATGAGAGCTTTCGATTGTTGGTACTTCAAGCCAGAATGTGCAAATTGGATTTGAGTTGGTGACGGTGCTTGTTTTGCAAGAGTTGTGGTTCATATGGTTTTTAGCAAGCTATTATAGGCCTGCTTATTTCTTTTGGTCATTTGTTCTCTTCTTGGAGATATACTAGAATGCAACTGGTAATTCTGTTAGTGCTTGGTGTTTGCGTGTGCTATATTGAAGATAATCAGCTTCATTGTTGCCAAGGGTATATTTGTTCTCTTTTGTTATTAGCTGGTCTTGTTATCTGTAGAGGTGATTCTTTGGTTGCTACTACATTGCTAGTACTGATTTTTCCCCAACACCAACTGCTACTACAACACTATCTACTGCCAGTACTGCCTTTATTGCTTATCATTTGTGTTTTCCTATGCTACGCCAGTTGCATTATGATTTGCAGCTTCTTATGCTATTTCGAGTCTCTTTACATCAACATTTTTATTCACCTTCCTCATTTGGCCTGACACCTACTTCCTATGGTCAAATACAAGATTCATTGCATGCATGATTATCTACTATTTCAAGTTCTGTGGTAGCTATTATGGTGCTGCTGCTACATTAATTCTACCTCTACATCAACTGTCTTTGCATTTTTTACTTTTGTTGCGAGCTCAGGTCCTGTTATGTAAGTGTGATACTGTGAGATAGCTGAGAGCTCAGTCCTGTTATGTACACTCTCAAGATGTCTTTTCAAGACCCCTTGAGATTGAGGGAGGGTAATAGAGTGTATGTGTGAGAGAGCTGAGAGCTCAGACCTGTTATGTAAGTGTGCCTATCCACACGTGTCAGTGAGTCGAGAGAGTTTGCGTCTGAGTATGTATACTATTGTAAGAACTCATTTGTTGTAATCAATCTTTTCTAATCAATTCAAACAACCTTCAGAAATGTAGACATCAAATTCACTAATTGAGTGTTAGGATTTGGACTTTGGAGAAAAATGAGGGTCTGTGGTATGTCGGAAGATGAAATTCTTAACATTGGAGGAGGAGGAGAAAGAGGAACAAAGAGGAAAACATATGTATCAGATGGAGAGTCGAACACGAACACGAAGCTTCATCCTAGGGGAATCACATCAGAGAACCTTCCCTTTAACAATATTCACTTGAGATTAAGGAAACAACAACCCGGTGGTGATCATTCTGATGCCGGTGCTGATGATAACGTGAGTTTTCTGTTCTTAACTGCACATGAAAAAAGTGGACTTTACTATGGAGAGTATGATGAGAGTAGAAAACCCTTTATGGAACTTGAAATTGTTAATCATTTTCATATTAAGAAGCGTTTTGGTACGAATGGGATGGTAGGGTCTTGTAATGGTTTAGTTTGTTTCTCTATACCTTACTCATACCATGTCGATGATCCAATATACATCTGTAATCCCATCATTGGAGAACAAATTAGTCTTCCAAGATTCACAATAATGGCTAAAAACAAGAACAATGGTGAGTATAAGAAAAAAACTTATTTGGATGGTCATATAGTGAGTAGGTTTGGATACAATTCTATCACTGATGGATACAAAGTTGTTAAGAGTCTAGTATGCTGACCCGCAGAACTCAGACCAACAACCTGTTAATGTCTGTGGGCATCCAACTCAAAACCAATTGGCAATGAATGGAGTGGCCCTTCCATATTATATTTTAAGTTTATTATGGGGATCTTAGCAATGTGAGACTATTATCTTTCACACGCCCCCTCACGTGTAGGACACTCTCTGTGGGCCTCTAACACGTGGACCATTGTTGTACGGGTAGCCGTTGGGCTTGTACGTGTCTGACTCTGATACCATGTTAATTACTATGGGCATCCAATTCAAAACAAATTGACAATAAATGGAATGACCCTTACATATTATATTTTAAGTTCATTATAGGGATATTAGCAATGTGGACTAATATCCTTCACACAGCTTAAGGGTCAAGTTCAGGTTTATACTCTTGGTAGTGAAAGTGGGTGGAGAAACATAGGATAAAGTCTTTTCTCATTGCAAAGTTTCGATTTCTAAGATCATATCCGTGTATGTTGTGTTCCTTTCAGTAACCAAAGGGCAATTTATGTTCCATCTCGGGGAATCCTCACAAATGGTGCCCTTCATTTGCTGGACGAAAATTGGAATATTGTTGCATTCAATTTAGTATGAAAAGTTCAATTTGCTCCCGTCACCGCCTTGTTTCCTCCATGGTGAGAAGAACTTCTATGTACTTCAAGTATTAGGGGGGTGTTTGTGTTGTTAATGACCATAATGGTAAACGTCTTGACATATGGTCATTCAAGAAGGAGACTAGGGAATGGGCAAAGATGTTTGCCATATCATGTCAGTCAGATAAATTTATGGATGTTTATTGGTCAATTTCCCTGACACCAACCGGTAAACTTATGCTACGGTTTGATGGCTCTTTACTGTTATGATCCTCGAACCAGAGAATTGAAAGAGCTTGTGAATTTCACACCATTACCTTATCCCTTGATTGAAGCCATACCTCATGTCAAAAGCTCTGTTTCATTGAAAGCTCTAGGAGAGAGTCGAAGAAAATAATAAGAGCTGTGGATATTAATGATTATGATTCAATAAGTGATTAGCAAATATAGCTGCAAGCAGAAGAAGTAAAAGACAATAGGCTACTAATTCAAGTTGTGTACTAATGTTGAAGTTTTTTTTTTTTTATTGTTGTTGAACTGTTTTTTGTAATGCTTCAGAGCTCTTGTTTCGATGAGCAACTGAAGAGTAAACTCTCTTGTAGCTAAAACATTCTGTCCTTTTGAGTGAGACATGCTTCCTATATCTCTTTCTGGAGTCCTTCAGTTGTTTTTTCCGTTCGTATCGTCTCAGCTGCATTATCTGTTATTAGATACTTCATAGCAGGGAAAAATGTGATACTTGTTAGATGAATATATTTTCATATCTTCTCATAAGTGTTTACATGGTTTATATAACCTTTTGATATACAATCAGATAAGGATAAAGACTCCTATATGTATAGGATTGATACACAAGATAAGAATACAGAACAGAATCCTATAAGGAGTAGGATATCTGTTATCATGCCCCCTCAAGATGGACCGCGAGAGAGAACTCCAATCTTGGATTTGATGTCCAGAAACTTGGAACTGGGTAGGGGTTTTGTCAGAGCGTCTTCTAGTTGGTCTGCAGACGAAACATGCACAACACGCAGGGCGCCAGATTGAACTTGATCACGAATGAAGTGAAAGTCAATGGCAATGTGCTTCATACGAGAGTGAAATATAGGGTTGGAGCTAAGATGGGTTGCTCCCACATTGTCACAGTAAATGACTGGACACACCGGTAGGCTGACATTCAGATCAGTGAGTAGATAAGTAAGCCAATTGAGCTCCGCAGCTGTGTTTGCAACAGCCCTGTACTCCGCTTCTGTGGATGATCGCGCAATGGATTTCTGCTTCCGCGAGCTCCATGAGACTGGGTTACGACCAAGATAGATAAGATAGGCACTGGTGGAGGAGAAATCATCCTTGTTGCCACCCCAGTCAGCATCAGAGAAGGCCTGGACATGCGACGAGGCAGTGTGGTGTAGCTGATCAGAGAAGGCATGCAGCTGGATAGGAGAATCTCGATACAGTTGAAGGCCATCATTAAGTGTACCACACAGATATCGCAGAAGACGTTTGACAAACTTCCAGTGAACCGTAGTTGGAGTATGCATGTATTGAGACAATTTGTTGACCGCAAAGCTCATATCTGGGCGTGTGAGAAGAAGATACTGGAGGCTGCCCACAACATTCCTGTACTCAGTTGGATCAGGTAATGGTGTGCCAGAAGTTAAGCTTAACGGTGGTGCTGTGGGAATAGGCGTAGGTGCAGGCTTAGCACCAAGCATATTAGTTTTGGAGAGAATATCCAACATGTAACGCAAGAGAGCAAAAGACCGTGCTTGTTGGGGACTACCTCCACACCCAAAAAATACGATAAGTAGCCAAGATCTTTGATGGAGAAGCGCTGAGCCAGAGATTGGATGAACAAATTGACATGATGAGAGTCACTGCCAGTGATGATCAAGTCATCCACATATACCAGGAGGTAGATAAGATGTCCTGAAGCTTGGAGAACAAAAAGAGAAGTGTCAGCATGCGAATTCATGAACCCAGATTGAAGGAGAAACCTGCGCAGTTCATGGTACCAAGCCCGGGGAGCCTGTTTTAGGCCATAGATTGCTTTGCGAAGTTTGCACACAAAGGAAGGGTGATCTTGATCCACAAAGCCTGGTGGTTGTTTCATGTAGACAGTTTCCTGTAGGTGACCTTGCAGAAACGCGTTATTCACATCTAGCTGCCGGAGATCCCAATTACGAGAGATGGCAAGGCTAAGAACTACTCGCACAGTTGTTGGTTTGACAACAGGGCTGAAGTTGTCCATGTAATCCACACCAGGGTGTTGAAGAAATCCCTTGGCCACCAGCCTAGCTTTGTACCTGTCAATAGAGCCATCAGATTTATGCTTTGTACGAAAAATCCACTTACAGCCAACCACATTCTGATGCGAGTCTGGTGGAACAAGATCCCAAGTGCCATTGCTGACCAAGGCATTGAACTCATCAGCCATAGGTTTGCGCTAGTGGGGTTTGGCAAGAGCCTGGGAGACTGTTGTAGGTTCTGTCTCATCAGACGAGACGAGCTGTGTAACTAGATTCAAGCGATTGACTGGTTTGTGAATATTGTTCTTAGCACGGGTCGTCATGGTATGAGTTGGTGGTGGAACTGGATCACTGGTGGCAGCAGGAACTGGATTACCGGTTGCAGCAGGAAGTGAATTACCAGTTGCAGCAGGAAGGCAGGAGGCTGGAGGACCAGCCAGAGATGAGTCTTCGCACCGATGTCCCTGATGAAGAACAACTTCCGATGATGGTATGATATTGGTTGCGGATGAGGGTGCTGCTCGACTGGTATGGGTGGTGGTATCCAGGTGTCTAAGAGTGTAGAAGATGTGGTTTGTGACGGAATTAGATAGTGTAGCATAAGGGTATTGATTTTCAACAAACTTAACGTGTCTAGACACATACATCTTTGAGTTGGATGGATCTAAGCAGTAGTATGCACTTTGTGTGAGGGAATAGCCTAGGAAGATGCACGGAGTGGAGCGAGGCTCAAGCTTGTGGGATGTGTACGGCCGGAGATATGGGTAGCATAGACAACCAAAGATTTTGAGCTTAGAGTAATTGGGGGTTGTGCAAAAAATTTGCTGATAAGGTGAGAGAAGATTCAGCGTGGTGTTGGCATTCTGTTGATGAGATAAACAGCTGTGGCCAAGGCATAAGGCCAATAAGACAGTGGTAAGGAAGCATGGGAAAGTAGAGCAAGCCCTGTTTCAACTATGTGAAGATGTCTTCTTTCGGAGAAACCATTGTGTTCTGGTGTATGAGGTGGGGTGGTGAGATGAGAAATCCCGAAGGTGGAGAGAAAACTACGAAGTCCGATGTATTCACCCCCATTGTCTGAGTACAAAGTTTTGATGGAGGTGCTGAAGTAGTTTTCCACAAGTGCTTTGAATTTGTTGAAGACTTGGGTGACATCTGATTTGTGATGTAGAGGGTAGAACCAGATGTACCTGGTGAAGTGATCAACAAAGATAACATAGTGTTTGAACCCATTAGTGGATAGAACTGGAGAAGTCCACACATCAGAGAAAACAGTTTCAAGAGGTTGTGTAGAGACAATGGAAGATGATAAAAAAGGCAACTTGTGACTTTTATTACACATGCAAGAATTACATGATAAAGATGAAGACATCTTTGGTAGTTGGCCTAAGCTATTTTTAGAGACTATATGTTTCAGAATTGGATAGGCTGGGTGCCCAATCCTATGATGCCAACAAAAGGTATTAAGCTTGACGGTTGAGAAAGCAGCTTTAGGAAGAGGATGTGGCCACTCATAAACACCATCCTTTAGTTGGTCCTGTCATCAGGGTTGCGCCGGTGCGAAGATCCTTCACAAGAAAAGAACAAGGTAAGAACTCTACGGAAACTTTGTTAGAGTTACAAAACTGAGAGATAGATATGATGTTCTTTTTCATTGATGGTACACATAGAACATCATCCAAATGAAAACGAGTTATTGAGGTAGAAAGAGAAGTGGAACCAGTGTGAGAGATAGGTAGAGTGGTGCCATCGCCTATCATGATATCATCTTGGCCTACATAAGGTGAGTGCAGCGAGAGATTGGCCAGGTCCGAGGTGACATGGTGCGAAGCACTACTGTCCAAGAGCCAGGGAGAGTTTGGAGTAGCCCGAGTAGTTGTATGAGCCTGCGGCTGCCAAGGAGTGTTGTTTGGATTGGTACCTGATTGTGGAACATGTATGATGCGAAAGGAGGGACATTGCTTGGCTGAATGCCCTTGTACCCGACAGATTTGGCAGAGACCAAGGTATGGTCTGAATTGCTGAGAAGGTGAGTGAACAGGTGCACCGGAATAGACAGGAGGTTGCTGTGGATGTCTGAAAGTGCGCCGAACATGTGGTGACTGTGTAGAGTTGCTGCGCTAGTGGTGGTTGATGGTTGGGGATAAAGGAGGACGCCAGGGCCTGTTGAATCTGGTGCTAACATTAGCAGTGGCTGGGAAGTGATGATGTTCAGGTGATTCTGTGTGAAGAGAGGCTTCAAAGTTGAAGAGTTTTTCGTGAAGTTCTTCAAAGGTAATTGAGGTGTCTCTAGCCTGGACAGCGCTGACTAGTTCTTTGTAATCATCATTGAGTCCATCAAGAATCTTGTCAGTTACGTCTTCATCATCCATTGGTGCTCCAAGAAGAGCAAGATCATCCGCTTTTGTTTTTACGGATTGCATATATTCTATGATGGTGAGAGATCCTTTCACAGTGTTTTTGAGTTGTTGTTTAACTTGTTTGATTCTTCCCCTGGATGGTTTGGCATATGTGTTTGCTAGAAGCGTCCAAGCCTGGCTGGATGTCTCGTCTTGTGCGATGAATGGAATAAGTGGTGGTGAAAGTGAACCAATGATGGCATTCAGAATCAATTGATCCTGTCTGATCCATAAGGTGTTAGCTGGATTGGGAATAGTTGTTTGATCTTGAGTAATTTTGGCTGGTGGACAGGGAGTGGTGCCATCTATATATCCAATGAGATCATAACCAATGAAAAGTGTTTGGAATTGCAGCTTCCATGAAAGATAATTGGTGGTGGTGAGTTTGAGAGGTGCTTGTGCAGCCACATTGATGCTGACAAGTGTTTTATCAGAGGGAAAGGTGTTGAAGGTTGCTGCCATGGTGAACGGAGTGGTACGGAGATACAAGAGCTTGCTGCTGACTTGGTGCTGTGAAGATGGGGTGCAGTTCTGCCTGGTGGTGGATGGTATGCAGCTGCGAAGGTGTTGTGACTTGGTCTAGATGGTAGACTGGATGCTAAAGGTGCTGATGGATGCTGTGCTCAGGGTGGAACTGTTGGGTGTATGCAGGTGATGATGGAAGGTGCAGTAAGCTAGTTCTGGAGTAGATAGTGCCGGTTTGTGTAAAGAAAAAAAAATGGATCAAAGCTCTGATACCATGTTAGATGAGTATATTTTCATATCTTCTCATAAGTGTTTACATGGTTTATATAACCTTTTGTTATACAATCAGATAAGGATAAAGAATCCTATATGTATATGATTGATACACAAGATAATAATACAGAACAGAATCCTATAAGGAGTAGGATATCTGTTATCAATACTGATATATTTTCCTCACTTATTTGAAATCTACTTGGACATTTTGATTTAAGTATTACTTAATGCTTATGGCTTTGCGAATTTCTGTATTTGTATCTGATTATAGTAGATGCAGAATTGCGGAGATATGGTGATTATCTAAGTATTTGTTATCCATGAATTTTAATCTTGGGTTTTCTTGTTTCATTACATTTTAGAATTTTGTTTAAGAAGACATGTAGTCATAGTTGATTGTTCAGTTTTTGCTTACTAGAGTTTGTGAATAAGAGGGCAAGGAATTTATACACTCCACAATTTAGTTTCTTGAGTTGTACATTGTTACTGTCATACTGCATTACTCAGTGAAATTTAGCAACTTATCAGATGCATAAATCAACTTATCTGGCTGCTTTTTATTTCTCTAATTTTCGTGTTTTGCAAAATATATGATGCTCTCTTTACCTTGTCGAGCCATCAAGTTATGCATCCAAATTTCCTTGACATTTTTCGAAAATATAGATGGGAATGTGACACATTGATAGAACAGATTAATCATGCCAGTTTCCAATACTTCACTGTAGGTTTACTAAGTACATATCAAAGTGGCCTCGAGTGTTTACTAAAGATGCTACGTCCATATGTAGACAACAGCATATTGACAAACAATGGCAATTGCAGAAGTGCAAACAACAAAACAGGAACAGAAGCCAACACAGCTAAAGGAAGAATATGAACCCATCCGAAATCTAGGTATAACTGCTATAATAAGTGTGGCACTGAAAGCTACCATCATGGCGGCTATAGAGAAAAACAGTGTTGCAAGGCCTATTAGCATTCTTTTCGGCAGTGACTTGAGAAAATATCCTCCTCCATATGGTGAGGTTAAGATAGCTAAGAACATAAGAACCGATGTGGTAGATGAAAAGAGAGCTAAAGCATCTGAGACAATGAAAACTGTAAACCAGTTCTGTTGGAGAATAATTATTCCTGTAACAGAAAAACAAACCAAAAACCAGAAGCTTCACAATTGTTAACGTTAGCGCAAATATCACAATCACACAAAGCACAGAGAGGAGGAGTCGCCTGTTCAACAGACTGCCCTTAACTCGATATTTACCAGGTATACTTTAGAAAAGTGTTGCTATACCTTTGAATTTGATAAATCGAATCCAGGATAAAACCTCCTGATACCAATCCAGTTAGCAAGACTCGTCGGCCCATTGTGAACTTAACAGAAGAATAAGATAAAAATTAAATCTAGTGCGCACAACAAAGCGAGAAGAGGGGAAAAGACGACAGGATAGTAGCTGCGTCTGGGGTAAGGAAAAATGAAATCCTTTTCTGCTTTTATAGGAAAATTTGAGAGAAGATAATTAAATTGTATTTATGAAAAATCTTTTTATTTAATTCCCATAAATGATAAAACGGTTTTTTTAATATTTATTATAGGAATTTAAACTAAAAAATAAAAAACCATTAAGTCTTGATAGGCACATGCTGGCACACGCTGCGCACACGTCGAGCTCACGCCGGGCACTCGTCGCACACACGCCAGCTCACGTAAAAAACACACGCAAGCATACGCAAGCTCCGCAAGTCAGCGGCCCGCGTCCTTCGGTGTAAAACACCGCACATGTGTGATTTTTCCCACTAGCCCATTCCCTTAGTCCATATCCAATGCACAAGTTCTTTCCCTTAGGTGCAACCTTTGTGGTGATATGGATAGACTTCATCCTTGGTTTAACCCATGTGGGACAAATCAAAGGTTTCTCATTAAAATAGAAGTGAAAAGTGGATTTGTTCCACCCACAATATAGGCTAGTGACTCTTTGGTCCCATCAAGATAATTTTGGTAACAAAACAATTTTTTGTAATAAATCACTTTTTAATTCTAACAATCCCCCACATGAATGAAGAAAGCGATAAATCAGAAAACCGGAAAACGAGAAATACCTCTTAAGCAATAGGTGACCATATGGAATTGAACCTTTGCTTAGTGAGAAGTACCGGAACTACTTGATGGTCAGTGAACGTGATGTCTTGAACTGCCATCGTTTGGTGTAATTCATCAATAGCTTCTTACGCGAGATATCTCTCAAGAGTGCTGTTAAGTTCACGCCGTTGTGTCCGTTTTGGCCCTGGACATATCCCGTTTCTCAGAATGCTCTAGAGAATAACTCAGTTCTCATAGGAAGCGACCCACTTCCTCATTCAGATAGGTGA
The DNA here is from genome assembly GCA_023531435.1 of Papaver californicum. Classification (NCBI taxonomy): domain Eukaryota; kingdom Viridiplantae; phylum Streptophyta; class Magnoliopsida; order Ranunculales; family Papaveraceae; genus Papaver; species Papaver californicum. The sequence goes on from JAJJMC010006776.1 coordinate 3,047,101, forward strand.
GTTCTATCAAGAGTGTTAACTGCTACACCCCATTTCAATCTTAAATTGAAACTATAGAACTCATTAAGACTTTACTATAAGTCATCCTCACATGCAGTCACACTATCACGTCTACACCATAGGGAAGGGACAGAGAAAATAATTCTCTGATAGTGTTTAATTTTTACCTGCCACAAATTAGTTGTCTCATTCAAAACCTTGATCTTGGGATCTCCAGTCAGCAAGGTTGAGTATCATTCATGGCAAGTTTTAAGTGATGAGCTTAAGTCCCATCCCCCTCGATGCATTACTAACTATCTCCTTGGACAAGCCTTTCGTCAAAGGGTCCGCGATATTCTCCTTAGACTTCACAAAGTCAACAGAAATAACGCCATTCGAGATTAGTTGTTTTAGAAAATTGTGTCTTCTCCGAATATGAATGGATTATCCATTATAATTGCTATTTTTAGCATTAGCTATTGCAGCTTGACAATCGCAGTGTATAGATATAGTTGGCACAGGCCTATGCAAGAGAGGAATGTCTTCTAAAAAGCATCTTAGCCAAGCGGGCTTCCTCTCCTGCTTTATCTAATGCAATAATCTCGGATTCCATAATTGACCGAGCGATACAGGTCCGATTGGAACTCTTCCAAGACACTGATCCACATCTTAGAGTGAAAACGTATCCACTTGTAGATTTAGACTCCTCTGAGTCTGCTATCCAGTTTGCATTACAATGTCCTTCAAGGACTGCAGAGTATCTCTTATAACTCAAACAAAGTTTAAAGTGTATTTTCGATACGTTAACACTCTAAAAAGTGCATCCCAATGCTCCTATCAAACAGGTTATATTTTCTAAGTACAGATTCAATGTAATGAGATTGACTAAGACTATATCTATTAGACTCTCTTCTAATTTTTATCCCTAAGATTACATCTGAGGGACCTAAGTCTTTCATGTCAAGGTCTCATTCAACATGTTCTTAGTGGAATAAATTACATCTATGGTTGTATCCAGTATAATCAGATTATCAACATACAAGCATACAATCACACAGGTATCATTCACAAGTTTAGTGTAAACATACTTGTCATATTCATTTATTTTAAACCCACTAGAAATCATTACATGATCAAAATTTTCATGCACTAAAGATTTCTTTATTCTAAATCTTTTGTCTCTTCAAGACTCAACTTCATCTTCTTATAGAAGTAGAGGGTGACACGTAGAAAGGACATCTAGGGGATCAACACATATCATGAGAGATTCAGATTTCAAGGAAAAATAATTTTTTCCAAAGAACACAACATCCCTAGATTCCTTAACGATATTCATATCAATTTCTGAAGTATCAGAACTTACAACCCTAAACATATAATCTGAATTGTGTTAAGGATATCATATGAAGACACAATTAACAGTTTTGGGTCAAATCTTTGTCCTCTTAGGTGGAGGGATAGAAATCTTAGCCAAGCACCCCCCACATTTATGAAGTATGCATAAAAGGGTTGTCTACCTTTCTATAATTCAGTTGGAGATATATCTGATCTTTTAATAAGTACTTTGTTCAGGATATACCAAACTGAGAGGACGGCCTCCCCCTACAAGTTCGCAGGTAGTCCTGAACTAATTCATTGCTTGATCATCTCCTTAAGGGATTATATTTTCACCTTTTGTTTGAACTGAGTTCAAGTCAACTAGGTCTGAGGAATTAATTCTATGGGTTTAGAATTTTTCCTGAACATTTTTCTTATAAGACATTTTTGCATATTTTAAATTTAAACATATTTAACCTCTATGTTTACTTTCCAAATTAAATTTGGGAATGCAGCCTATGCTCGCCAGATTGATCATTGAATAATATGACCAAGTCTGCTATGTCAAACATTCAATGACACATAAATATAAAAAGAATCAATTTTATTTAATTAAATTGAGGTTACATATAATTTATAAAAACCCTCTGTCTTATAACTCTTTCCACTGAGTTACACTATTTTTCCCAGTTTCATAAAAACCCTTATCATCTAATATACTACAAGATACAAGAATTTTAAATATGTCCGGAACATGAACAATTTTACAGTGTGAGAGTTTTGCCGAAAATTGAGCTTCAGCCCAACTTTGCCTTTTTTCGCAACCCGTGCTGCGGACGAGTTACCCATATAGAGCTTTTCTCCTTCCCCTACCTTCTGATAGGAGGTGAACACATCTTTGTTTTCGCGGATATGCTTGGTAGCACCAGAGTCTACCCACCAGTCTCTCACATTGGTTACCATCTTTGACTTCAGACACTGTACCAAAAAACTTGTTCTTTTGATTTTTCATAATAAAGCATTTTTTTATTTTATTTCTCTATAAATAAAATCCTCACGATTTCTATAAAATATTGCCTAATTTAATATGAATATGATTTATTTATAATCAATTAATCAACTCTACGCATGCTCCATGTGAATTCATTTTAGCGCATGATAACTACGTTTTATTATGCGAATAAAAATTGTCTTGATTTATGCGTTAAATTTAGTGTTTTAACCGTTCTAATAAATTCAAGACATCATGCATACGATTCATATATTAAAAAATATATTATGATTATAATTAATAAATCATACCTGATTATCGTTGCTACCCAGTTTATGTTGCTTCCTTTAGAACGACCAAGAAAAACTGCCTCCAAAAATTCCGCAATTTAACGACCAAGAAAAATTACCTCCGAAAACCACCAGAAGCAGATAACCCAGATTCATAATCAAACACGAATTGAACACCTTCCTCTGGCGAAAACGAATAGAATGAACAAGCCCCGAATGATCATCTTTCTATGACTTTAAACTCGAGTCCAACCCAAATTGAGTGCCCAAGTCCATTTAGTCATCCCTTATAATTTTGTTGAGCACAATTAGTAGAGATGAAAGAAATTCTAGACAAGCATGTGTGCCACATGTGTGTCATAAGAAGAAAGGGCAAAATAGTCTTTTCTCGGATTTCTATTAACCCTATCAAATCACCTTCTTCTCCGCTTGTTCTTTCTCTTCCCTTCACATCGGAAGTTTCTGCATCATCCGAGAATTTCCTTGTGTTGCGCCTTTTTATCCACCAGTTTAACAAAGCAAAACCAAGCCCACATTCTAAAACACCCAGGACAAAACCAAGCCAATCGAGTTTTATTACCTTTCCCTTTACCATCAGTTCGTCCATCACCAGTTTTCTTATCGATTAGTTCTAAAGTGGAACTGAATCGCCAGGAAAGGACTCGATGATTTTCATTGTATCTGCCGGTGGCAGCTGAAAATCCAACAGTAATCCGCTCCGGTAGAACCTCGCTTAGATCGACAATATGAGACAAATTAGGACTCCCGTTGAAGACTGGATTATCACCGTAACTCAGAAAAACATTTAAACTTTCTGAAATAGAATTATAAGTTATCAAGGCATTAACTTTTCTTCCATCCCTTATACTACCCTTTGCTAACGAATCGGTTGCCACAGATACTAAGGAATTAACGTTGATACCAACATGATCTGAACTTGGATCGAATTCGTTTTCAAAACTATCAAACTCAACCGCAACAATTTCGTTGCAAATGAAAACACCTCATCATCAACCATATTACGCAAAAGCCTAATATCACCCATTACAGACCTCACATGCCTAACAACTTCAACAACATTACCAGTTCCAGCTTCACCTTTTGTTCGAATCATGGCTGCACCTTCTCGAATCCTCCTTAGCGCTTCCCCAAGATTACGACAGCCACAGACAAATGGAATTCTGAAATTGTGTTTATTAATATGATGTTCTTCATCAGCAAGGGTCAAAACCTCACTCTCATCGATATAATCAACACCAATAGCTTCAAGAATCTGAGCTTCAACAAAATGACCATTCTAGCTTTAGCCATAACAGGAATAGTAACGGCTTGTTTGATTTCTTTAATCATCTGTGTATTACTCATACGAGCAACACCTCCTTGAGCACGAATATCTGCTGGTACACGCTCTAATGCCATAACAGCACAATCACCTGCTTCTTCAGGGATTCTTGCTTGTTCTGCATTAACAACATCCATGATTACTCCTCCTCTTAGTATATGTGCTAATCCTACTTTTACAGAGAATGGAGATGTTTTTATCTCTGTTATTGCTCCATTTCCATATACTGTTACCACACCAATATCTTATCTACCAAACTCATTCTCTCTTCTTTCTTTCATGAAAACCATATTAAAAATTCATTAGGTCTTATCTATGTCTTTAACAATCCTGATTGAAATTAAAGAGAAGACCAAAAAAGAAATAGCAAACTGAACAGAATATCGTCTTCTTTTGCTCTGTTGATTCTGATTTAGAAGAACCAATAACCCATACTTCCATTGTTACATAAAAATGAAATATCGAGTTAAGAATGTTGGAGAATAATTATTCCTGTAACAGAAAAACAAACCAAAAACCAGAAGCTTCACAATTGTTAACGTTAGCGCAAATATCACAATCACACAAAGCACAGAGAGGAGGAGTCGCCTGTTCAACAGACTGCCCTTAACTCGATATTTACCAGGTACACTTTAGAAAAGTGTTGCTATACCTTTAAATTTGACAAATCGAATCCAGGATAAAACCTCCTGATACCAACCCAGTTAGCAAGACTCGTCGGCCCATTGTGAACTTAACAGAAGAATAAGATAAAAATTAAATCTAGTGCGCACAACAAAGCGAGAAGAGGGGAAAAGACGACAGGATAGTAGCTGCGTCTGGGGTAAGGAAAAATGAAATCCTTTTTCTGCTTTTATAGGAAAATTTGAGAGAAGATAATTAAATTATATTTATGAAAAATCTTTTTATTTAATTCCCATAAATTCCCAATAATAATAAAACAGTTTTTAATATTTATTATAGGAATTTAAATTATATTTATGAAAAATCTTTTTATTTAATTCCCATAAATAATAAAACGATTTTTTTAATATTTATTATAGGAATTTAAACTAAAAAAGTAAAAAACCATTAAGTCTTGATAGGCACATGCTGGCACACGCTGCGCACACGTCGAGCTCACGCCGGGCACTCGTCGCACACACGCCAGCTCACGCAAAAAACACACGCAAGTCAGCGGCCAGCGTCCTTCGGTGCGAAGCACCGCACATGTGTGATTTTGCCCACTAGCCCATTCCCTTAGTCCATGTCCAATGCACAAGTTCTTTCCCTTAGGTGCAACCTTTGTGGTAATATGGATAAACTTCATCATTGGTTTAACCCATGTGGGACAAACCAAAGGTTTCTCATTCACATAGAAGTGAAAAGTGGATTTGTTATTTCCACCCATAATATAGGCTAGTGACTCTTTGGTCCCATCAAGATAATTTTGGTAACAAAACAATTTTTTGTAATAAATCACTTTTTAATTCTAACAAGTTCTTGTGTAAGAAAATTGGAATGCCTTCGTTATTGGCATCATTGTCACTATAGTTTCCACCTGGTACTGTGAAAGCCGTAGAAAACATTACAGTTGCAATGAGGGTAGCCACCAACATACATGAGCTAGTTGTCTCCTTCATCCATTTCTCTGCTTTGTCCATTAGCTCCTCATGTTCCTGTATAAATAACTCTTGAGGTGTCTTCCCATCATTGTTTCGTATCAACTTCAACATCGGAAGAGCAACACTTTCTACTCCCTGTGGAAAATGAAGACATATAAAACATTAATACAGAGTACAGTACTATACTTCTCTTAAATCCATGTACAATCCCTGGTTCAGCTCAGTCCAAAGGCGTTGACACGAGACATACTTAACGTACCTTAAACCATCGCAGCTCCTTTTGCATCTGGAAAGCAACACAACTATCCGAATAAAGGTGAGAAGAAGGTGAAAACTTGGCAGCCAAGTACAAAATATTGTTATAAGAATTGTCTCTAAAGTAAATTAACTCCGGCTTGTGTAGATTCATCTGATGAATGTAATAGAAAATCTTAGCTTGTCGTTTTTCAATAGCGATTTCAAGTAATGTAACTTCCTTCATCTTTAGCCGAACTATGTCAGGGTATGCAGAAATACACTCCTTAACAATTTCAAAAATACCATTTGTTGTAAATGATGGATGAGTTTTTGAAAAATTCTGAAGCTTCATAACTTGACATTACCTCACGACCGGTTGTCGATATCGGCCTTCATGGAGAGGTTGTATCCTGAGACCGATACCTTCCACACGCCATGGGGAGAGATGACCATCACCCCCGATGATGTGGTGCAGATTCTAGCTTTCACTGACCATGGTACGACGGTGAAGTTTGATTATGTGAAGCAGTTAAGCTGGGACCAACTTTATGTTTACACTGAGAGGTGCTTTGGTTGGGACCGAGCGACTTCCGATGTAGAGTTCGGCCGGTGCGCTTCTTACAAAACCAGGCAATTCAGCATGGTGCAACTGATGAAAATGTTCTGAGGCACCAAGGCTAAGGAAGAGCTGAACCCAGAGTTCAGCGATGACCAGGTCAATGCTGCAGCCACTGCATATCTTCTCTGTGTTTTGGGATGTGTAATTTTCCCCAATGCTAGTGGCAACCGGGTCGACGCCAACCTCTTATAAATTTTGCATCCCCTCCATAAATTTCAAGACTATTTGTGGGGCACCGCATGTCTTGCGTTCTTGATGGAAGAGATGAGAAAGGCATCCAGGAAACAAACTAGCCAAATAGCCGGGAACGTGAGCTTACTACAGGTATTTTGGTAACTCCACTGATGGTTTGATTGTTATTTATTTTTTCCTCTTTTAAGAATCAATTTTCTCATACTTGGTTTGATATGTACACTAGACGTGGATCTATGACCACTTCCCGTCCCTCGAGTTGGCCAGTGAGAACCCGACATGGGAGAATGGCACACCCCGAGGCACAAAATACATCTTTGAGGGCAACCGTTCAAGGATCAAGGAGCAGGAGTTGATTTCCTTGAGGAGGAAATTAGACTCCATGACGTCCAAAGATGTATGCTTTGATCCTTACAGGGAAGACCGAGCTAATGGGCATATAGCGCGAAGGTATGAGTTGACGTTCTACTATGGACCCTTGTGGCATCCAACTGGATATGTAATGTACAATGCCACAAGGGTGATGCGTCAACTAGGTTTTGTCCAAGAAGAACCTTGGAGTCGTTTCAGGGGCAGGTTCGAGCTGGATGTGGAGAATTGCGTTTGTCGTAAGGACTCGATCATAATTGTTTACTCTGGTAACCCATCGGTTGAACATTGGGACAACATGATACAATCTATGATCAACGAGGGGAGACTTGTCACCCGAGCTGATGAAGCAGATCCTGGCTATATGATATGGTACCGGGAGCATTCTCATCTTCACGTGATCCGTGAAGATAAAGGAAAGAGCACCAGGGTGCCCGAATATAGGTGCATCATCAAAGACAAACCCCCGGGATATGAAAGGCTGGTACATAATGTCATTTCCTTTTGATTTTAGTATTACGGGTCAATATTTTAGATAATAATCGTTTGAATGTTATTGCCTAAAAACAGAAAAAAAGGTTTGCATTTTTGTCGAAGAAGATAGCTGGGTGCATCAATGCGGGAGTGCCTCCAACGAGTGAGCATAAAGACCTCATTGACAACATCGATAATGAAGACTATGCTATCAAGTTTGGAGAGAAATCTGCGAATAAGCCGAAGAGGGTAACATCAAAGCATATTAAAAGATCTCGCAGTTCAACGAGTGCTGCTCCTGAAGCAAATGTCCCTGAGGGTGAAGCCAATGCCGCTGATGCTGAAAGAATGTTAGCCCCTGGTGCTCGTGCTCCTCGTACCAAAACCAAAAGAGTTAGAAATAAATTGTGGTTGTTAACTTGATGGATATTACTATAGTGTTTAAAATTACTGGTTTTAATGTCTAACATTTGAAAGGATTTAATTTTCTTATTGTGAGTTATTAAATGAATTGCAATCAATTTATTTTTAACAAATTATTTTCTTCAAATTTTATATTATAATCGGTAGTTAAGTGGTTTGAAACAACTACCGATTGTGTATATTCATCAACAATCGGTAGATAACAAACAACCGATTGTGTTAGCTTAATACAATCGGTAGATAAATATCTACCTATTGTATTTACACCAGGAACTTCCTGTTCCTGGCCACTTTTTTTATGATAATCGGTAGTTTAAGAATTTCTTAAACTACCGATTATGCTTGTACAAAATGTTAAATTTTTTTAAAAAAATTCGAATTCCAATTTGGGGCTACTTATTATAATCGGTAGTTTAAGAATTTCTTAAACTACCGATTATGCTTGTACAGAATGTTGATTTTTTTTTTTAAAAAAAATCGATTTCCAATTTGGGGCTACTTATGATAATCGGTAGTTTAAGAATTTCTTAAACTATCGATTATGCTTGTACAAAATGTTGAAATGTTTTAAAAAAATTCGAATTCCAATTTGGGGCTACTTATGATAATCGGTAGTTTAAGAATTCCTTAAACTACCGACTATGCTTGTACAAAATGTTGAAATTTTAAAAAAATTTCGATTTTCAATTTCGGGCTACTTACGATAATATGTAGTTTAAGAATTTCTTAAACTACCGATTATGCTTGTACATAATGTTGAAATTTTTTAAAAAAATCCGAATTCCAATTTGGGGCTATTTATGATAATCGGTAGTTTAAGAATTTCTTAAACTACCGATTATGCTTGTACAATATGTTAAAACTTAAAAAAAAAATCGATTTCCAATTTGGGGTTACTTATGATAATCGGTAGTTTAAGAATTTCTTAAACTACCGACTGTGCTTGTACAAAATGTTGATTTTTTTTAAAAAAAATCGAATTCCAATTTGGGGATACTTATGATAATCGGTAGTTTAAGAATTTATTAAACTACCGATTATGCTTGTACAAAATGTTGAAATTTTTTAAAAAATTTCGAATTCCAATTTGGGGCTACTTATTATAATCGGTAGTTTAAGAATTTCTTAAACTACTGATTATGCTTGTACAGAATGTTGAAATTTTTTAAAAAAATTCGAATTCCAATTTGGGGCTACTTATGATAATCGGTAGTTAAAGAATTTCTTAAACTACCGATTGTGTTTGTAAAAAATATTGATTTTTTTTAAAAAATTCGATTTACAATTTGGGGCTACTTACTAGAATCGATGGGTAATGGTGATCCCAAAACCTCCGATTGTTAATATTAGTTCGAACATAGTGTACATATTTTCTGTACACTCTTGTTACACCAGCCCTAAACAACTATTTTTTTGAAAAAAAGAGCCGTTAAGACTCTAATTTATATAAGGAGGGTGACCTATTCTCATTTATAGACCTCCAATACATTTTAACTCTCCAACATCGAAGAAATAACCGTATAGATTAATGGCTCAACCGTTCACGGTAGAGGAAGATTTATCGTTATGTAGGCGTTATGTGCAATTCTATCCGAAGCGAGGAGAAGAAAGTATGCAAAATGGTGTAATGAATATGAGTTATTTGGATAGTGTAATCGAACATTTTTGTGTTGACATCGGGAACCCCAATAACCGTAATAAAGCTGATCTTTTTTGTCGATTTCATTCTATAGGCAGAGAAGTTGATCCATTTGTGAATTTAACATATCTTGTCAATCGATATCGTTTGAGGGGTGAAACTAATGATGAAGTTATAGCGAGATCTCCCGAGGAATGACGACGATGGAAACGATCAAATTACCGTTACGAAGCTCATTTCAATATCATTAAGGTGATGGACAGATTCAACCCGTTTAAGGTTCGTCAATGCCGTTAAAGCAGAAAGGAATTTTCCAAGACAGTGTAAAATAATAATTAATATAATAAGTTTATTTGAACAAGTTTTTCTTCGGATGTTGAAATAGTATTACGAAGTTAGATGTTAAGTAAAATCGACATAATCTGTAGATAATAATGTTCCTAAACTACCGATTATGTACAATCGGTAGTTATTAAATTCCCGTGCTAACGATTATCCTCAATCGGTAGTTTTTTATGTTCACTAACTACCGATTGTTAATATTAGTTCGAACTTAATGTACATATTTTCTGTACACGTTTGTTACACCACGCCTTAACGGTTTTTTTTTTTTTTTTGAAAAAAGAAGTCGTTAAGACTCTAATCTATATAAGGAGGGTGACCTCTTCTTATTTATGCACCTCCAATACATTTTAACTCTCCAACTTCGAAAAAATAACCGTATAGATTAATGGCTCAACCTATTCTCAACTAAAACAACCTCCTTTCCATTTCTTTTCCTCTACTGATTCTTCTACTCCTTTACTCTCATTCTCCATTGAAAATGTCTCCAAAATCTTTACCTAAATAATCAAAGAATGGAAAGGAAACGATGGTGATAGAGGAGTTCAAAACCATTGAAATCAATTCGTCAACCGATTCCGAGGCAGATATCTGTGTTTTTGATCCTCGACTCTTTATCAGGGAGAAATACTTCTCAGGTATAAACCCATTCTACAAGAATGCTAGGCCTAATGGAAAATAGGGTAATAACATTATGGGATTCCCTATTTCATCCCCCTTAATCGTGTAGCTTGTCGCTTAGGATTGTTTTTTCTTTTCGGTTTTATGTTTTTTCGGTTACGGTTAGGGCTGCACAACGGGTGGGGCGGGTCGGGTTTGGCCTCACCCGCACCCGAGCCGCCTCTAACTGGTTTTAATTTTTATCACCCGCACCCGACCCGCCGGGTGCTCGGGTCGGGTCGGGCCTGACCCGCCCAGATGGCGGGTCGGGTCGGGCGGGTGCGGGTCACCCGCCCAGATAATCACGCGAATTTTTTTCATGGGTTTGGCTGTTTTTTTGATCCTCACGCGCGCCACCTGATAAACCATTTTAACTAACATTCGATAATCTCAAAATCGAGACAGTTTGGTTTAAGCACCGAGAGTTTGAGACCCTTAAAAAATGACATTTATAAAATAAAAAAAGTGAATACAATTGATTGTTTATAAGGAATACTTGAATATCTAACATTTCCTAAGAGAGGTCCAAGAAAAATGACATTTATAAAACAAAAAAAGTGAATACAATTGATTGTTTATAAGGAAATCAGTTGATACGTAGGTGACATGCTGAACATTTTACAGCCTCCCTACTAGTCTCAGTCTGTAATGGCATATATCTGGATTCTAGACTGTGGAAATATACACAGGAGAGAAGTATTAACATCCATAGATGGCCAATATACACAATGCTATATTAGACAATTGGTAATCTGAAAGTTATCAGAAATTTCATCCATCCAACCTGTTATCTACTTACCTAATGAGTTGCAATCAAATAACGTATTTTCAACAGCTTGGAATGTAAAAACAACTGATGATAAAGAAGAGAATGACCACAAATACTTACACATACCAGTACCAGACTCACACCATATGAGTCTTATTAAACTTAGTCTAAGTATTAAACTTAGTTTCAGCCATAACCATACATAGCTAACATAGCACACCTAGCAGGAAGCACAATCTCAGGTGCAACAAAAGTGCCAGGGGTAATATCAAGAACAATAAAAATGATAACTAAATTAAGTTAAAATATGACAGTAAAAAAAGATGAGATGGAAACAAATAATGACATCATAATTGTTAACATGGCTCCTTCATAGTGACAAACTCACACCTATTCACTATGCTCTAGGACCAAAGGGATTAGTGGTACACAGAGGGTAAAACACTACATTGAACGCAAACAACCCCAAGAACAGTAAGGTAATAGATGGACAAAAAAGACAAATAGTTCAACACATAGTCCATTAGAATTTAGATGCCAATATCCTCTACCTCTATAATGCTGGTTAAAAATTTAAGAACCTTTCTGGCCACCTTAAATCACAGATACAGTAACACTAACACCTGGGTTTACTCAATAATCTTTCAAGTCTCCACAAACAAAGTGTACCTACAAAATGTGGCAGACAACTGAATCCCTCTAATTCATCAATTAAACATAATCCCCAAATTTTAAAATTGAAGAACCCTAGTTCTAAAATTGATTTACAAACACTCAATCAAAACTAGTAAAACCCTATCACAGATTTAGAAACACTCAAAACTAATAAAACCCATATTACAATTGCTACTAAATCATGTAATGAACACATTATTTTCAATTAGGGCAAGAAGAAACAGTACTTACCTGTAAGAGATTGAACTGATGTCTGATGGTGGTGATGAACTGATGATGCAGTTGGGGAACTTGGGTTCAAGGTGGTGGTGGTGGTGGTATGACTGTGCTCTACTGCTCTGTAAGAAAAGAAGAAGAATGGAACCAGAGTACAGAGAAGAGAAGAACTGAAGAAGATGAAGTTTGGTTTCTGTTTTTGTCTTTTTGATTCGATTCTCTGTTAGTCTGTTTTGTTAAAAGTGAATTCCGGGTGGGCGGGTCGGGTCGGGTGAGAGGAGCTATCACCCGCACTCGACCCGCCAGAAGTCGGGTTTAAGAAAAATCACCCGTACCCAACCCGTTTATCGGCGGGCCGGGTGCGGGTCGGGTTATTTTTGGGCGGGTGCGGGTCGGGTTGGCGGGTTGGGTCGGTTTTGTTCAGCCCTAGTTACGGTTGTTTTCATTGGGTTGAGGTACCCCTCTTAAGTACCTTCTCTCTATAATGAATTTTCTTTTGATCGATCAAAAAAAATAATATAAACCCATACTACAATGAAGCTGGAGAGTACATGGGTCCACTTCAGGCTGATCCTAAGGGGAAGGTAGGACCAAGTCGAGAGTAACAAAGAGTTGAAGAATTTCATGAGAATTTCAATGATGTATTTTGTTTCGTTTTGTTCGGATGTTTTTAGTTTTTTTGAACAAGTTTAATGAACAATATGTAGTAAGTTTATTTGAACAAGTTTTTCTTCAGATGTTGAAATAGTATTACGAAGTTAAATGTCAAGTAAAATCGGCATATTCGGTAGATAACTATGTTTCTAAACTACCAATTATATACAATCGGTAGTTATTAAATTCCCGTGCTACCGATTATCCATAATCGGTAGTTATTTGTGTTCACTAACTACCGACTATGTCAAGAAAAGTCCTGGACAAAAAAACAAGTATAATCGGTAGGTTAAATTGATCATTAAACTACCAATTACAAAGTTTAAAATTTTAGAGTTTAGTTCAATTCTGGCTACAATCGGTAGATATAAATTTTCAATTACTACCTATTGTGATAGATGAAGAGTTGGAAATTTTGGAAGATTTTAAGACATTCAATTTGGGGCGACACCTATAGTCGGTAGTTTAAGTACTCCATTAAACTACCGATTGTACAATCGATAGGAACAAAAATCACGAGCCTATCGATTGTACAAAACTATAACTCGAAAAATCAATCTAAAACACTCTCGAATTCTCTTCTAAAACTAACTCAAATAATTTTATAACGATAACTATAACCAAATTAATTTCCTCTCCGTCATCTCCTTCTCCCACTTCTTTCGAATTTTTTCTAGGTTTCTCGATTGGCTCCAATGATCTCGTACATAACTCTCATGCTGGTGCCTTTAATATATCTGAATGTCTTCTCCTGCCTCATCTCTTCGTTTGAACCTTTTTCAAATTTGTTCTCCAGGTAGAGAGTGACCTAGGGGTTCTATTACGCGTCCTCACATAATCTCCAACCTTTCAGGTTGAACTATTGCTACAAATTGAAATTAACATCAGGTAAGGTATTTATACAGCTGAAATCGAGCTTTTCATTCAGTTTTGGTTTACCCAATTGATGTTCAAAGGATTAAAAATCTTAGATTTTTTAGCAAGATTTTAGAGAATCAATCTGATTCATTGTTCGGCCTCACTGTATTCATGGTGCATCTCACGCACATATTGCAGGTTAAATTGTTTTAGTTTTTCCCTTTCATACTCTATTTTGTTAGCAAGGGTGTTTGTGTTGAAGCTCTAATAGGCTATTAGGAACTTTATGTGTTGAATTCTGTTAGTTTTTTTTAAAATTGATTTTGAAGGTATTTTCGGATTATAAAAGTATCTCTGTTTTGATAAACACAGGCTCTTAGAATTAGAAATTCTCTAAATTTAAGGTAATACACAATTCTCTTAGATTTACTTTCTTTGTTCGATTTCATGAGTCCTTCGGCAACTCCATTAGATACGCTGCATTGGGTGCTCCTACCATGTATGATCATCCAAGCTTAGGATACGCGAGTGAGTCTGCATGCAAGTTTTCGTTGCTGTTAATTTGTGAGTTTATGCAGCATCTAGTCTTTGCTGATCCTGTTTATTTGTGGAGGGGTTGCTGAACCAGCCGTGCGGGGAATGGGCAAACAGATCTTTGTTGGCAGGCTTCCAAAGGAGGCAAGCGTCGAAGATCTTTGCCAGTATTTTGGCAGATTTGGTCATATTTTAGATGTGTATGTCCCCAAGGTATAATATATCTTGCATCCTTATTTATAGAAAAACACAATTTGAACAGATGGGTTTCTTCTGTGTAATCTACTGAGAATGATTTTTGCTGAATCATTGTAGGACCCTAAAAGAACTGGTCATGGGGGCTTTGGTTTTGTAACTTTTGCCGAGGATGGTGTGGCAGAGCGCGTTTCTCGAAGGACTCTTGAAATTTGTGGACACCACACCAGGTAATAATTGAATCTAATACGGCGTCTTATTTTGAATCTGATGTTCCAACTTCTGTCGCTATGAATGTGTGGAAATATCTATTCAAATCCAGCTAATAATTTGGTATTGATTCTGCTACACAGGTTGCAATTGATTCAGCAACTCCACTTGATGATGCTGGGGGTACAAGTGGAGGAGGAGGGAACTTAATGATGCATAATCTAGATTTCTGCTACACAAGTTGCAATTACTTTCTTTATGTCTTTATAATCTTTGGTGTTATTATGAATTGAACTATGAACTTCCCCACCCTTCCAAGTTTCATCTAAGATCCATAAATCCAATTGTGCTATTGATTCCTATGGGGAAAATATCAAGACATGAGATATATAAGTACACAGTATCCATTCTTGCCTGTAAATGATTCAACAATGTTCCTATAGTTTCCATCCGATTATGGCCAACCTCATACGATCTAATTGTGAAATTTAGCCGATAAATGCAATCATTGATCTTTTCAGGTGTTTCTCCCTTCACTGTAACCCTCAACCTCTTATGAGACGGTTTTGTGTTTGATTTTATGCCAAAGAAGTAAATAGGAAAGTGTGGGAAAGTGTGAATGTCTACTGGTGTGTCTGATCCCCCTTCTGCCGATTCTATGATGTCATCTGTGCCAAGAGGTATTGTTGCTCTAACGCTTGATCAACTAACTGGGGTTTCCCGTGGTGGACCCTCTCAGCATTTTACTAATATTTATCACCAATGTTGTTTTTAGTGAATGATTAGCAGGAGAGAATGCTGACAAGGCCGCAATAATGGTAGCAGCCATAGTTACAAAAGAGTTTAGGAGCAGTGTATGAAAACCCACAACTGCCAACAATGAGAATCATACATTTCTTAGAACAAATGAAGGGAAATAAAGTATGAAAATTAACTTATGAAGGAAAATGAAATGAAAGTCTACTTCGTACACTGATCAAACAGCTCGATAAGTTTAGTTCTTCTGGTTTATACGTACTTCAGTACTTGCTTAAATAGGGTATATTACAGTGAAAAATCATTTGGGGGCAAATATGATCAAGAAATGAAGTTCCATTTATAAGGGGCAAGTACATAGGTTCAACGAAGCTCTTTCAATTATTGAGGTACCAGATATAGTAAGAAAGAAGTTAAATGTCTCGGAAAAGAGAAAGGGATTAGTTGTTTCAGCTGAAGTAAGCACTACTACTTTGTCTCCATACATCATGGCTGGGTAAAATTCTTTATTTGTATTTGTATGCTCAGCTATGCAAGGATCGGTCAAGTAACAACATAAACCAGAAGACACTAATGTAGAATACCCAATAATTATGCAGATTCAATTTCCACCTGTAAGACAAGTTCTATGTGGTGTTCGTAATTTACAGGTATGTATAGTAAACACTAGACCTCATCCTTTTCCTTTTTTTCCAGTTCTGTAATGCTACTTTATTTTTTTCAATAATAATTAGCAGTCAGTTCTGTATGACTCTCTCTGATTTGAGTTAATTGATACTATTAGGTTTCTTATTTCTTTCATTCAAAAATTGGGGAAACTCAGTGGTAGTGGTAATGGGGATATTGGACTGGTGATGTTGTTGGAGTTGGTGGCAGTGGGGGTGTTGGACTGGTGGTGCTTGAATTAATGTAATGCGTAAAAATCTAACACCAAGTCCATCACTTACAGCGGCATAAACAACACAACCAGTGTAACATCACCACCATTAATTGCAGGGTTTCCTTGGTGTTTTGAATGGGCATGGTCATGGTGGTGTAAATACTGCAGAATTTGCAACAGATAACATGGATAAGAACATAATTAATGAATGAAGTAGTAAGAAAAGGAGAAGACATTGTTGAGGCTGTAAAGTTGGAAAGCGTTGCAATCCAAATCGACACGTAAATATATCACGACCTCCTTTTTCTTTTCCATAATTTACCTAGGTGTCTTTTGTACAAGTTGTTCTTAGAACTTCCCAAGAGATACAAAAAATTCCCCCTAATTGGTTTTGTTGTTACTGTAAATTTAAATGGTACATCTTCTGATTAAATGGTAGGCGCTCCGGTTTTCTTTTTGTTAGATCAATACTAATTTATGTCTTCTGATTTTGTAGAGGAACCTGTTAGTATAATAAGGAGATGGTTGCTGGAGTTAGTATAACAACGAAAACTTACACCCGAATTATCACAACAGTTTCACAGTAAGAAAATTGATCAATTACATGTTATTTTATATAAAAAAGCTAACAAGTAAAACCATTGATAATTTCATTAATCATTCTCTTTTTTAGATTACGAAACAAGTTTTTGTAAATAAAGACTTCGACACACCAAAGGACCCGAAGGACTTCGTTGTATTGAGTCATTCCCACTCTCAGGTTCTCTTTTCGGTATGTACTTCTAATGTATGCTTTACCAGTGTCTGAAATGATGCTCATGCACTAAGCTTATCATTGCTTACTTCCTAGTACAGTTCTTGCAAAAGACGTACGCGGTTCCACTTTAGGCGTTGAAGAAAATACTAAAGAAATATCAAACAAACTGTAATGAAGTTAACCATTCTATTTTTGCTGCAAAACCTTAATTAATCTAACAAAGCCAGTATTACGAGTATGTAAAAAGAAAACTTGATTAACTTTGATTATCTTAATAAATGAGGAGGTACTCGGAGTGCTGGTAGATTAACTTTCCCTCTAACCCTGAAAATGGTAGACTAACATTAATTCGCTTTAGTTTTTATGTTATATACAGTTAAACTACCAAATATTCATGAGTTTGTTTTGCTTTACTTTATCTTACTGCTATTCAAGTGTTTTGTTTTTTTGTTTGTAAAGTTAGTTTCATTTCTGTGAAATATTTTAAAATAGAAGTGTCAAGATCCTTTCTTATGTGTTTCTAGATGATCAGAGGTTGGCATTTCCTCTTTTTTTCTGTTCTGATTTGATTTTTGACTTTTGGTTAGTTTTCTCTAGGTTAATCCTTCGTGTTCTTATTTTTTGCTGACCTCAGTGTACTATTCTTGCAGGTATTGGGTTGTTCGTGACCATTATTAGCTAATCCCCTGGCAGTTAGTAAGTAGCTTATACGAACCGTCTTTATTTCCGAATGGAGATTGAGGAGAAGATGTTTCTACTATCACTTGGTGATTGCATGGGTATCTGATGTTTTTTCAAGGGAAATGATACAACTTGATAGCGTCTAAGATGAGTGTGGTCGGTGCATACAAAGGGGTATAGGTTTAATGGCTTGATAGAATCTAAGATGAATGTGGTTGCTGCATACGAGGGGTATATATAGGTAGTACTTCTTCATATCATTTTTCCGTGTTAATAATCATGACTGAAGTATACAATGATTTTGTAGCTTTGTTAATCTGCATTCTAATTGTTTTTTGGTTTTTGTTTGTTTTATGAAATGTCAGCTTGGCATAAAAAGGCTATACTGGCTGCGTTCGTTGTGCAGATGTGAACTTCATTGTGCTTGATAGTATCCATTTTTTAGATTTATCTTTAGTTGAAGTGGAATGTAGAAGCTAATACTGCAGCTGATGTTTTAAGATGCTTTCGTCTTTGACAAAACAGACGAAAAGATAATGACGAGCAGTAGGCATCAATTAAGTTCACGTTGGAGGAGCCCATGCTTTCTCACTGACTCATAATCAACTAATAGGATACACTTGCATTCCCACCTACAACAGGGTCGCCAGGCTTCCCAAAGCGGGAGGAGCAATCGTGGAGCAGTTCCCAGATGGATATTGAATAAAACGAGCTGCTTTTTTTAGCGCTGAAATTTTGAGAATAGACGTTTAAATGCCCCGGGCTGTGGCACAAAATATACTTCTAAGTAATTGCCCCATAGATCCTATATCTATCTATATGAAGAAGAAATCACGTTTCTCTCTATAAGAAGGGTGCCTTCCGAGGTGTGAAGTGGGAGAGAAGGATGTCATAATTGGGGTTTTGAATATTCCTAATAGATTGACCCCAAAATAGCATACCCAAATTATAAGAAATCCCATAGAAGCTACAATTGCGGAATTTGTGCCTTTTAAATTTTGAGTGGTGCTTTTGCAGGTCCGTGATACGCTTGAGTATTCTTTGAGCGGTCAACTCGCTACAATTATCCAGTGCGAGAGGCTCCATTTTCTTTTAAAATATAAGATTTTTCTGGAGGTTCACTGATCGCTTATCTTTTCTGCCTTATAGCCATCGGAGGGACAGTCGACAACTCTTTCCAGACCTTGAATTGGGAGCAAAAAGCATTAACGCCGCAAAAACCAATGCACCAATTGCAGTACAATAGAGTTGTAATTCACTAGTTATTCCGGACGCTCTCCAAATCTGAAAAAACCCAGAGGTTATTTGTATTCCTCGGAAACCCCCACCCACATCACCATTCAATATTTCTTGGCCCAGTGCAAGCAGGGGAATAAATCCCTAATCAGGACCGTGCCCCGAAGCATCGATGGATTGCACAAGATGAACCAATACCGACCCAGGGTATAACTAGAGTCGCTACGACGGTGCTCTATGAAGTTTTTCATCGCTCTAGTCATGTTTGTATTAATCAGATGCCTTTCCTTCTTCAATAACCTTTCACCCCTAGCCACAAGTCATCCCCGGATTTTGCCACATACGTGGGTTCGGTCCTCCAAGGCCTGTTAGGGCTCTCTTCTTCGTTTTTCTGAAGGTAGGAGAAAAGATAAAACTTATTTTGAATCAAAATGAAAGTTTAAAACTTATGTAAATGTAATTAACCCCTTCTGGTTGTTACAAAAAATGAACTAGAAGTAGGACCAAACTGAGAGTGAGCAACATAGGCAAAGATGGATTTGTGAATGAGAAGTACAAGTTCCCTATCTTCATAGGAATGAGCGGAATAATGGCAAATTGCTCAAGTGGGCTGTGTATCATTCAGACTTTGCATTTTATTTTCCGCTTAAAAGTATGTTCCAAGGGTTGGGCTGTTCGCCCATTAAAGCGGTACGTGAGCTGGGTTCAGAACGTCGTGAGACAGTTCGGTCCATATCCGGTGTGGGCGTTAGAGCATTCAGAGGACCTTTCCCTAGTCCGAGAGGTAGAATCAGTATTTGCATTCTCGCTAGATATACGAGGTTAGAAAGCTTCGATCCCCTTCCTAGGTTCAGTTAGCGGCTGTGGGTTGTTGTTCTTGTGGGGCCTTGGTTTCGCCTTCCTGGTGCTTCAAGTTGAACAATTGAGACTGTGCGTTGACTGTGCATTGTGTTTTCTTATTGCTTATGCTGTCAAATCACCGATTATACCTCTACATACATGATTGAATGATTCCCCCTAGACAGACAGATGTAGGAGTTGCGAATAAGTTTTGTTGGTTGTTGACCAACGAGCAAGAAAACGGATATGCGTGCTAACGCGCAACGGTAAGAGCCGTTGCTTGTTGGAAGTTTACTCCCCATGTCCCTCCCGTGTGGCGACATGGGGGCGTAAAAAGGAAAGAGAGAGATGGGGTTTAAGCTGGTTATTATATGTATAAAACTTACAGTTAAAATATGAACTCATTATGCAGCCATAAACTGTATTCATCATCCCTCCTTCAAATGATTTATTATATTTTTATTACATTTCCAGAGGCGTAGTACAAATGAGATGCTACGTAACCCTGCCGAATCATAAGGGCTAAATGGACAGCGTAATACTTGAAACAAGTGACAACATTCATGCATCTCAAACCATGAGTCCATTAGATAGACGAGCAACCACTACGGTGAGTAACTTTCCAGAACTCTTTTTTATGATTATGTTTTTACATAACAATCATTTGCAACTCGAGTACACTCACATTCGAATGTTTTACAGCTAAACCGCCAAATTGTACAGCGAAATAGGCGCAACTGTGAAGCAGTGGAGAAAAAAGTCTAAAATTTGCATATCAATGTGTGATTCATTAATTATCTAAGGACTGTGACTATCCATCCTGATTTTATACCATCCATTAAATTATTAATATTTACAGATGCGGGGTGCAAGTCTGACAGTTCGACATCGCAGGGAAACTGGAAGAGGCAAATGCACAGGAAAGTATTCAATCAGTCAACCGTGTATGGAATCTAAATTTGACCATGATTTCATTATGAATGACATAACGTCAGGACTGGTGCCGCAGATATAAACATAAATACTCCAACATATGACAATCAAAGGTATTTAGTCTGACTTTTGAAATCATTGTTTTTTAGCTGTTAAACTGTACTTATTTGTATTATAATGCTTCTACCTTCCAACTATATATGTTTGAGACCTATTTGTTGTTGCCATTTTAGCGCTCAAACTATGTCAACTGCTTCTTCATTTTTTTTGACTCCGCAGAAGTTAGGAACACCTTTTTTTAGTCTAATGTGGCTTGATCATTTATGAATAACAACATACTTATGGCTACCAAATTACAATTTATGCAGAGAAATTATAGAAACTAATTGGTTTTGTCGTTTTCAAAACACCCAGTAAGTCATTGTTGTTTGTCATTGGAAGTGAATCATTCACGGATATAGAAGTTTCTCGCGACAAACTGAAATCGAGAAAACCGGGGTTGAAAATTGGGAAGCATTTTGTAAACCGGGATATAGATATTACTATTATGCATTCCAAAAATCTTGATAGTATGGCTTTTCAATGATTCCTGCAAAGGAATGAACGACAAACACATTCTTCTCTTATTATACTTGCAGCACGGGCAGGTTCCTTTGAAGAGCATGATGAAACAAAGGCTTAATCGGTGTTCATGTTTACTTACTCTTTGATTACCAGGTAACATAATTACTACTCATCCTTCAATATATGTTATATCACAATACATCTTGACCCTAACATATCTGGCTTACGTGTATATAAGCATGCTTTTAGTGAATGGATGGATAATATTCAATTAAACAGTATATTCTTAGATATTGTTGTTAATGTTTATCGTGCTAACCAACCTAATCCTGAGTTGGGATTCAACTGCACAAGTGACAATAAAAAAAATCGTTCCTTAAGATATTTTTTGAATTAAGATAATGCAAAATGGTTCTCATATATAGTAGCTGGTGATAGTATTCTTAATTTGAATATGTGGAGGCTCTGCCCAACTTTGTTTTCTTCCAGCATCCGCAATATTGTCGAAAGAAGTTCTGATTTCCTTATGTGAACTGAAGAAAACCTTATTTATGTAGGCAGGGAGAGACTACGATAACTTATGAAGCTATGGCGAAAAATCCTGCTACGGTATCTACTTAAGGTGTTGCTCAACTGACCTGAAAAAAAATACTATAATGTTACAATTGCTTTAATATTTTTACTTTTGTTGGTGCCTGAACAGGCCTTATGGACATATACATATTAAATTACTAACATAATTAGTTATACAATTCGGTAACCATTTGGCTATTGCTGCAAACTATGCAACCAGATTTCACATTGGTGTAATCAACGGGCTTCTCATTTAGGCAATATACACGGCTATGCTAAGGATCTACACAAATCCATCCACAGCATAAATGCCTACTGAAACTTGGCATAACACTGATGCAAGATCATCACAGTAATTTATTCATCATGATTCTGAACACACAATCCTTTAGAATCGTGAATTGCAGGAGCATAATTATGCATTTATAAGTATTTTGTTCCCTCTGTTTGGTATGTGAACTGTCAATTTGTCTATCAACCCTGACCACGTTGTCCTGCACCGTGTCATAAAGTGCAATAACATAGTGTTGTACTTATAGGATTTAGTTCCCTCTGTTTGGTATTTGAAGTTTCACCAACTTTTGCAATTCTTGATTGATTACGAGATATATTTTATTCTGTAGATGAACGGTATGATTCATTGAGTTTTTGTTCCAAGGAATGCCTCCTTACTAATATGTGGTTTAATGTCTTTTCCATTTTGGTTATGCTCTCTCTTTACCAAATGTTGGAGAAAATGAAGAACTTAAGTAGGCAGAATCAACAGTTGAAGATCTTTAAGGGAAAATACGAAAATGCCAAACGTAAATAATTCTTTGCTTAGTTGTTACGAGTGTATACTTTAGCTATCCAACAATGACACTTTCACATGCCTTGGTTAATTTTTGCAGATTTATGAGCACTTTCACATGCCTATTGGATTGGGTGTCTACCTCTGTGTACACACTTTGCTTAGCAAAGTCTAGATATTTTAAGTTTTTTTGATGTACATACTTTTTTTATTTTTTTGCAAACTCTATTTCAGATATTGGTTTCATTTTGTTTCTTTTTATTTTGTAGGGGCTTGCGGACAAACCTCAATTTCTAAGAACCTTCACCATCAACATTGAAGTTCTATTTCTTTATTTCAAAGGTTTGCTGATACAGTTTAACATTCTTTAATAGGCACTATAAATTATCTTTTACGTTCTATTACTACAAAATGATACCTTAGCTTTTTTGCTCTACATGTGGTTACTAATACTAACCAAGTGTTTTAATGCTAAAATGTTTCATTCACGCTATGTATGAATACCTATTTTTTTAATGCTAATGCTTTGGTCTCCATGAGCAGGTAGTCAAAATTCACTATCATTTTTCATTCTACCAAGTGCAACCTGTCCGATTGAGGTAACAATGGTCGTACCATATCTTTCTGTCTGTTTAAGTACAATCATTCACTATCTTCTTTGTTTTGGTAAGCTATTTATTTATTTTGCCATATGTCCAAAATGCTCCAGCCTCGGATGCAAAAATTAGGCAACTCTACGAAAGATGAGCGCAATCATGTGCGAGGCTAATGGCTTTAAGTTATAATTTTTTTTTAAAATAAAATGTTCAGCCTTTGGCTTCAGTATTCTAATGTTTTACAAACAAACCTAAAAACAATACATTTTCCTGATGGGGTATAATGTTACTGTGTGGCTAGATAGTGCTGCTTCCACCAATTGATGCAAATGAATCAATGGCAAATACATCTTGACCCTAACATATCTGGCTTATATATAAGCATGCTGTGTAGTGCATGGATAAGGTTTAATAAAATGGTATTTTCTTAGACACTGACTTTGATGCTTAGCGTGCTATCTCAACCTAATCCTGAGGTAGAATTCAACTGCGTAGGTGACAATTAAATATTTTTTTCTTATATATTGAAGCATGCTTCAGATAGTTTGTTAATTAATAAGATGAAAAATGGCCATCAACTCTGAAGACGGAGACCTCCACAGTGTCATAAAGTGCAATAACTTAGTGTCGTACTAATAGGATTTAGTTCTCTCTGTTTGGTATTTGAAGTTTCACCAACTTTTGTCATTCTTGACTGATATGGTTCATTGAGTTTTTGTTCCAAGGGTTGCCTCCTTACTAATATGTGGTTTAATCTCTTTTCTGTTTTGGTTATGCTCTCTCTTTACCAAATGTATGGATACAATTCTGAACTCAAGTAGGTAGAGTCGATTGAAGAACTTACTGTGTAAATGGGAAACCATAGATTGTTGAGTTTTCGCCATTGATTACTGGTCGAGCTGGAGAGATCTCAGAAGTTCAACTGCACAGTACATCTATCGTGAATTCTGAGTGATTCCATTGGCACTAAAGAAGCTCATTCTACGCAGTGCTTTGGGGAAGAGCAATGGTAGTTGGTCAAATCAGCAAAGATTTTTTTCTTGCAAGGCTTGCCAGCGAGATAGGCTGACGACGAAGTCAGCTAGCCTCACCTACGGCCGCCACCAGTGTTCTTCCTGTGGCCACATTGCATTGTGAGAAGGCAAGAGGTAAATAATTCTTTCTCAGTTATAATGGTGGTGTTTAGGGCATCAATACTTCAGTGGGGAAATCAAGTGTGGTTTTTTGAAAAATGATTAACAAGAATGTATTAAGCCGTGCTGGAGGCAATTTGTTCTTGCTTCGTTGCACATCTATACTGTAATGCAAAGTAGCAATTTGTTCTTGCTTCTTTGCACATCTATACTGTAATGCGAAGTAGCCATTATGTGTAAACAATTCAACTGTGGCTTCTTCCACATATCAAGCTTACATAAATCCTTAATATCACCCACCTCATTCCCCCCAAACCAATCGTGATTGTATTTGTAAGCATGTAATTACATGGTTACTTAATTATGTCTAATATTCTAATGCCATTGATTCAAGTGTTTGGACGTAAGTTCGTGTTCACCGTTTGTCTGAATCATGTAAAACTTTGTAAATTTTTTGATTCTATGTTCATCATTATTGTTTGGAGTTAACTTAGAAATTAGATTTATAAAATGGACACGAGGGCAAGTAGCAAGAATACCATTATTTAAATTGACTTATACTTGTGAAATGAAAGATTGGAGCCTGGGATCAGTTTATTCGAAACATCACTATAATTCGTAGAAACATGATGAGTTACGTAATTATTGATGAGGAAAACTGGAAATATGTCTCGGTATTATACTTTACGTTTGATGATATGTCCTGTAACAGTTGAAATTAAGGAATATATCCCAGCCGTCCATTTCAACCGTTAAATGGAGAATTTTCACATGTTGGGTTTACACGTGTGTTTAACTTTCCACTTCTACCCTTAGCTAGATCCTACGGTCCAATTAGAAAGTGGTGAACACGTTTTATGAGATTAGAGCTTCATAACACATGGGTAGATGGCACGTTCCTAAGGGGTGTGTGTCTTCTCAAAAAAGAGAAGACGTAAGAAAAGAAAGACAAAGGAAGATTGAGAGACAGAGAGGAAGAAGAAGAGAAATGGAGAGATCAAGAGATAGAGAGAAAGGTTTGATCGAGAGACACACTGAAAGGGAGAGATCGAGAGACACACTGAAAAGGAGAGATCGAGAGACAGAGACAGAGATGATGGTGTGACTGGAAATCAACAAGAAGAAATCGCAATCGCAACTGTTACAGAGAGAAAGAAGAAATCAACATCAATGGGTACTGGAAACGGGTATTAACATCAAACCCCTTTCTTTTTATCTCTGTATCTATCATCTTTTGTGCTTAATTTGAGTTTACATGCTATTTTTTTTAGGGTTTGTTTGAAATTGAAATTAGGGTTTTGATGTTACTGAATTTTGGGGATTTTTTTTAATAATGAAATTTGTTGATGAAATTATGGTTTGATTTTACTGTTTGATGTTGCTGTATGGGGATTTGTGGATTTGGGGATTTATTTAGAAACATGAAATTAGGGTTTGGTGTTACTGTTTGGGGGATTTGTTTTTTTTTTTTTTTGAAACGTGAAATTAAGGTTTGATTTCACTGTTTGATGTTACTGTTTGATGCTGGTAGTTGTGGATTTGGGGATTTTTTAGGGTTTGGGGAATTTAGGGTTTAATTTTCTTAATAAGCTATAAATTGGGCTTGTAAAACAGTCTATTTCTGGCAGAGTTGGTGGGTCTGTGAATTGAGAGAATCATGAGATATATCCAATTAATTAAGCTCATGTTTTCCTTCATGAGCCGGTACTGCCATGACTGTATGGTTTGCTGAATTGGGTTTACATGTGCTACATTTGTCTGTTATATTTGGGTCTTTTGTCTATTACATTTGGGTCTTTTGGAGAAAGATGGACTCGGAGAAGAAAGAAAAAGGTAGAAAGTGCGGCACATGTGGTGAATCTAATCACAACAGCAGAACATGTAAGGGTGGAGAAGTTGGATCCAACCCCAAGAAGAAGAAAGCCAGAGTAGAGTGTGAGGTGAATGGAAGTTCTTTTGCTACTGCAGGATCCAAAAGAGTAGGGTAAGTTCATCTGCAACTTCATCATCTAAAGCTCCTAAGACATCCACTGCGGCTACTTCTTCATCCACAACTACTAAGCCAAAAGGGAAACATGCCATGTCAAGCAGATTATTAACACTTTCAACTATGATGCAGGCTCAAAAAGACAAAGGAAGCCTAAAGCTCATTTTGATTTGTGAGTTTAATGTTTTATGAATGTTATGAAACACATGGATGGTTGCTTTGTGGGATTTTCTTTCTTTAACTTTCAATTTCAGACAATACTATTAATTAGTTTGTTTTAAAATTTGATTAGTTGCAATTTCAACTTCAAACAGGTTCAAATTCATCCAATTTGGTCAACAAAACAGTCACATTTTTTGTCATTTTTTTAAAAGTAAGGGGTAATAAGGTCATTTTGAGAATATTAGGGTTTTTTATATTTTCAAAATTGCTAACTTTTTTTGGCCGTCGGATCATAATGACACGTGTTGACAATCTACAAATTTGGGACTTATGGGAATCAAAATTAAAAGATAGGGGTATTATTGTCCGAATTTGGCATATGCGGCCTCACACATGTGCATTTAACGGTTAAAATGGATGGCTGAGACATATTCCTTAATTCCAGCCGTTACGGGACATATCCCCAACTGAGGGGTATAATTTGGGACATGTTCCTAAAATCCCCTTATTGATGGCTGCTTGCGTAGGAAAGTACGTTGACTACTATATTGTATGTTTGGTCCCCGTTAATGCATTAACATTTTATTATATAAACTTGATTTTATCTGACATTTATCTCATGTTTTATATTCTGATTGATGATATCTCGCCTGAGCCTTTTGAGTTAGATTTTCTCGTGACTCTTTTTGTTAGTAAATTAGAGAAATTGAAAGTATTTTGTTGGGTGTTAGTGATAATATTATGAGTTGCCGAATATCTATTCTTCCAAAAAAGTTTGTTCGAAGCTTTTTCTTTTGTTGTTTTTAGGGACATAAGAGGAACAATCATGGAATCTTGAACAACATAGAATCGATACGTTCATACCTACACAGTGCATACTACTTTTTTTTGTTATGGATATTATGGGTTAAAGAATAGACATGCAATGTCGAGGTATTTTGATGATTGTAAGATGTTATATATAACGGGGAAGGTTTTAGGGGTTTGAATAATATCGAATTAGACTCAATTCATAATATATACATACTCTCAGTGTAGAACATGATGATGAATATAATTTTTTTTTTGTATGTGTCTAATGATGGTGTTTATTAGAATTGGATGGGTTTCGTTAGTGCAGTTACTGTATCATAGTGTCATTGCCAGTCTGCCACAAAGGTGGTTATGTCCTTTTTTATATACAAGTAGTCACTAAACAAATGCTGAATGTTTTCCAAAAAAATAAAAATAAAAAACAAAGGTTGGACGTGAGGAGTATAAATTAATTATGGAGGGATAAACGAGTTTTAGCTGTGTCATTACTATGTTGAATCGAATGTTCTTACATGGTGATGATTTTGGTTATTTTACAATCAGATTAATCAGAATGATGGCATATTACAATCGTTATGATTAATCCGAATGTCCATGGCTATTCCCTTGACCATTTGTTTTTTCTCATTTGATAAAATGGAGCCTTGGCATGATAATACGAGTCATACGACTATTTTCTTATTTGTTTTTATCAGCAACTAACTTTAAGCGGATAGTTGAAGTTATAGTTGGGTTACAAAATAACAACGGAATATTGAATAAAAATTTGTGTCTATATTGTGAAATAGTGTGAGAATAACAAAAGATCCTTCTCCAATAACAATGGTGAAATGAGCTGATAAAGAGCAACAAAAATAATTTATGTTGCTACACATGTTGTTGGCTTATCTACTTTGGTTACGATATGTAGACAAATTAGAAATTGTTTAACATTGAATTACTAAATTTAATAAAAATAAATTCTAAAATTTGCAAAGGTTGTGCCCGGGCCGAAGGCCCGGGTGATACCTAGTATACCTCTAAAAACATTAACTATACGGTCCATACAAACAACCGAGTTAACTTAACTGGGCCGATATATGCCAAAAAGAAGTAGGAACTAACATGAAAGATTACAGATTATTTCTGGGACTGCTTGTTTGTTTCTGAGAATAGTACTGGTTAACTAGGCCGTCTAGTGACTAAGTTACTTTTTAACTTTGCTTATGATTAGTTTTTTCTTTTTTCCTTTTTTAATTTTTCCGGACCGTAAACGACTTAAGCGTTGTCGAATAGGAACACTATGTTTTTTGTTTAGACGACCTACACCATCAATCACAAAGCTGTCAGTTTAATCCGTAGATAATGGCGGATTGGAAAGTGCCATATGTTTGGCTGTATAGTGCAGATCAAGGTTTAGAGGAGAACATCAAGCTGGAAAAACATTTTGGCACATGGAGAACTGACACTTTGCTGAGGGATGCTAGAGATTATAAATCTGCAATATTATTAGGTACTAATAATCGAACCCCAAAAGGGAAAACAATTAAAGACATCCTTGTAGACAAATTAGATAGCAGCGGCAGGGCAATGCTGCTGTTCAAAAGCTTCCTCGGGGTTGTTTTCATTAATTTTTAAATGTGGAGGAAAATCTGAAAGCATTTCTGTATGGCAGAACCCTGCTTCACTAAAAACTCGAACAACTTCTTTGTGTACAACTGCATTGCCTTCTGCTGTCAAGTGCAAACCATCGCTGGAGAGAAACAAACACAGAAAAGAAAAATAACGCGTTAAATACTTATTCAGTTTAGAATCTCGTTGTGTTAGTTGCTTTTGCATTTTTCACTGCACTGCAGATTTTATACCTAGTACTAAAGACCTACATTTATCACTAACCTTAAGAATTTAGTCTGCCAACCCTCCACTTCCTGCATTTTGGACCAAAGATGGATACAAGGTAGACCCATCTCTCTGGCTACCTCAAGACAATTCTTTGCATACATTCCTGCCATCTCATTCGTCCTTTCAGGCAGCTCTAGAATTTCACCAGAGGCCCTATAAAATGAACAAACTTAATAATTTCCAAGGCACATTACAAGAAAAACAAGCTCGTAGTGATTGTGCAAGTTTTGACTGGTTCACTTCAAGCAAAAAGATAAATGCATCAAAACTAATGCGTAAAATTTGTCAAGGGGCGCACATAGTTTTGGATCTAACCAGATTTAAAACGAAGTTTTGTAGTTTTTTTACTAGTACCACATGAAATACACAGATACAAGAGTTTTTTTTATAGAGGACGTGATGAACTTTATATCCGACCTGAAAAAAGCTCTTCGTCCTTCCTCATGGATCGGTGGTGGAGTTATTAGCACTTTCAGCATGGTTGGGGAGCGTTCCTGAAATTGTAAACCAAAAGCACTTTCTTTTGAAATAGACACTTTAGAAATTGATCGATATAACTAGTACATAATTTTATGTATGTTCAAGAATTTGCCATACTATCGTAACTATATTCGTATACAGTATACCTTCAAGTGTTGAACAATTTTCTTAAGATTCTCTTTGTACTCTTCCACAGGAACATGTTGTCGTTCCTTTAGCCTCCCCAAAAGGGCTGCATCATTAGCACCAAAAAAAATTGTGGCAGCAACAGGAGGCTTTGTGCTTGTGTTCTGCATAATTTGATAAACACACAACTGGTTTTAACAATCCCACACCTAAGGTTTGAACATTGAACCCTATAATACACCTATGAATATTTTGACTCCAAATAGAAAACAAAAAATAGGTTGGAGCAAAAGCATTCATAGAAAAGTGCATCCGCTACTGTCCAACAACAATGAATCTCCAGAACAAGAAGTAATTTCATAGAATGATTAATCAAAAATAACAAAAGAAATCCAAACTTAAGAAATAGATGAAAATGGGAATAGAATTTCTTACTAGAGGGAAAATGTGAGGAAGCAAAAACATTGCCCATCTAGAATTATATCCACTATACCCACGGAGAATCACATCAACTTGACGTGAGTAAGTGTCAGCAAGAGCAGCTCCCCAACCACCATGAGAGAATGATTGTTGTGTGATTGAGTCTCCGAACAATATGAACTGTGGTCTCATTCTGTTTGAGTTTTTCTTGTTTTGATTTGATCTCAATGTTTTAATTCAAATTCTTGGTGGAGTTTAAAATGAGAAATGCTGAAGAATTTTATAACCAAAAGGGAGAGTATGGTGTTTAATTATCATTAAAAATAAAAGATTGTGCAATCTTTATGCCATTGTTGGTAACTATTAACTAGGCTTTAAAATTGTTAAGAATTGACTCATTATAACAAACAACACTGTGTCACTAATACGATAATTCCTAATTAGGCTCTAATTTAGGAGACTTACAGTCAATTTTTGGCGTTTCTCACTATAAAATATCGCGTTAATTGTATACTACGCACCTGGTGGCAATGCTTTCTGTTTGCTTGTCCGTTTTTGATGCTAGATTTATCAGGTATGCATCAAGAGAATTCACAGGTGATAATATTGTTGCACCTAGTGAACCCTTGGGAGAAACCAGAATTCATAAATCTTCGAAAAAAATCAGTGGTTGTGATCTCAATCTCTTAGACTTCAGAACGCGTTTGAATACAGTCTTCGTTACTCTCCATCTCTCATCTAGAAGGAGTTTCAGAGGTCAAACAATCAGAGATATATTTGGAGGAGATGCGCAAGCATAATCTGGAAACTTGCTCGCCAGAAAAAGAAAGCAACTGCTTTGAGGTTGGGCGTGGGTCGGTCTAGGCGTCTGCAGATTTTTTTTTCCCGCCGAAACAGACCTTTTGTGGTGCGATAATATTTGCAAATAATTTGGGATAAAGGAAGCCACACTCCAATCTTTCATATGGGTGTGTTTCATGTGGTATATTTTAAGAATATTCATCAGCATTGTGATGCAAAAATTCCAACTTTCTTCTTTTGGTATTTGGCCGATTTTGTTGAATCTTAGACTGACTAGACTTTTTTGGTTGAATCTTATTTTGAACCCTAGTTAACAATTTGGAATTCGACAAACGTACGAAATGGTAGATGTATAAGTATTATTCGGATTTGTCAAAATTAAATTCGATTAAAAATCCGATTACCGTTTCGTGATTCGGAAATAATTCAAAACGACATACGTACGTGTATAATTTGTTTTAGAGATATAAATTCCGCACATAAAATTTGACATACAGAAATAATTAAATATTAAAAAATTAAGTTTCGATTTATGTCTTCAAAATAGTATCTATATTAAATATAAGTAACTTCACAATGCTGATTTGAATTGGACGTCCGTATTAATTCGTTTAGACTAATGGGCCGAATTAATTCGTTTAGACTTAATACGATACCTCAAAATCGTGAACTATTCGTTAATTTAAAAAAATACATGAAGTGGATGCGGGTTTGAATTGGACGTCCGTATTATTCGTTTCCGATTAATACGTAAACGTTCACGAGTGATTCGGCGAATTACTAACAAGGATTTAGACTAAGTAGTACTCTAGAAAAAATAAAGACCAAGACTTATATCATCAACGGAAAGAATTTTCTTCCTTGCTTGAATTTTTTCTTGTCTCTTTCGTCTCCCTAATCCAAACCACAAACTGATTTCTCTATTAGGAAATATCTAAACATCTACACAATTGAATATTGGATTTTGGTTAAAATTTAAACCTTCAATTTCCGCTGGATTTCCTAAAATCAGATTTTGACACCAACTCAAGTTTGTTTTAGGAATCTTATTTCTTAGTACATTGATTTTAGGAAACCACAAAGTGATTTCTCTTTTAAGAAGTATCTAAACATATAAATAGGAGTCAAAACCCTTTGTTTTTAGCATCTTGTGAATTCTAAGAGGTTTGAGAGAAACTGTGTAATTCTCTGCATCACATCATATGGCTGAAGACAACAATGAGGAAACGATGAAGCAACAAGTATCAAATCTATTTGAAACATCATTGAGGATTACACTACCTCATGAACCCACTATAAAACCTTTGGTGGAAATATACACCATACGGGAGTTTGGAGATTACATATATAGAAGATATTGACATTAGTTTACATATATAGAAGATTACTCAATATCCCCCCTCAAGTCGATCATGGTGTAGCCTTAAGAGAGAGCTTGGAAGTCAGGTACCGAAATCTATCTTTTAATAAGCCCTTGGTGAATACGTCAGCAAGTTAATATCGAGTAGAGATGTATGTAATCTGCAAACAACCTCGTTACACACGTTCCCGAACAAAATGGAAATCAACTTGTATATGCTTTGAGCGAGAGTGTTGCACTGGATTTAAAGCAAGATATGTGGCACTAACATTATCACAATACATGATTCGAGATGATGGCATATATATACCTAAGTCTTGCAGTAGATATTGAATCCAAATCACATCAGCAACAATTAAAGAAAGTGCACGATACTCAGCCTCAGTGCTTGATTTAGAGACAGTTGGTTGTTTCTTTGAACACCAAGAAATCAAGTTGTTTCCGAGAAAAACACAAGTACTAGTGGTAGAACGAAGAGAGTCTGGAATTCCTGCCCAATCAGCATCACTAAAACCACGAAGTTGAAAATTAGATTTAGCTGTAAAGTAGATACCATAACCAAGAGTTCCCTTTAGGTACCGCAATATTCGTTTCACCGCATTAAAATGAACATCAGTAGGCGAATGCATGAACTGACTAACTTGATTAACGGAATATGTAATATCAGGACGGGTCATGGTAAGATATTGTAAAGCTCCTACTGGACTACGATACAAAGTGATATTATCTAACAATATACCATCAGATGCAGACATCTTACTCCAGTAGAACAAGGGGTTGCAACAGGTTTTGAATTTAACAATTCAATACGGTTAAGAATATCAAGTGTGTAACGAGTTTGACTAAGATGTAAACCATTTGAAGTGCGATGTATCTCCATACTAAGAAAATAATGAAGATCACACAAATCATTCATAGAAAATTGCTTGTTCAAGTCATGAATCAGGGTAAACAATGCAGGATCAGAACCAGTTATCAATATATCGTCGACATATAATAAGAGTACAAGAATTCCAGCGGATGAGTGACGAATAAAAAGAGAAGTGTATGATTTAGATGGTTTAAACCCCAATTCAGATAGATAGGAAGTGAACTTATGAAACAAAGCTCGAGGAGCTTGTTTCAAACAATACAAAGCTTTATGAAGTTTACACACATGGTTGGGAAAATCCTTGTTAAAAACCCCCGGAGGCTGGACCATGTATACATCTTTATCAAGAGAACCATGAAGAAAAGCATTCTTGACATCTAATTGTCGAATTGGCTAGGAAAAAGTAACGACAATACTAAGGACAAGACGAATAGTTAATGGTTTTACAATAGGACTAAACGTTTCTTCATAGTCAAGCCTATATTACTGAGAATAGCCTTTAACAACTAATCGAGCCTTGTAGCGATCAATAGAACCATCAGATTTTTGTTTAATCCGATAGACCCATTTGCAGCCAACAAGATTCATGTGAGATTGGCGGGGAACTAAACACCATGTCATGTTACTAAACAATGCATTAAATTCATCAAGCATTGCAGCTTGCCAAAGAGGATCTTTATTGGCAACAATGAAGGATGTTGGTTCAGTAGGTATCTCATGTAAAGATGCAAGGAAAGTAGATGGAACAGGATGTTTAGTAGCTAAATAAGATTTAAGAATTTTTTTCTTAGAAATACCTGTTTTGGAGCGAGTTACCATGGTATGTTGATTTGTGTCTGTCGCCGGGGACGGTGCTGCGCCAACATTACCCAATGAGGATTGTTCACCTGTAGTAGAAATTAATGGATGTACCATAGAAATAGTGGATGGTTGAACATCATTAGATATGGTTGGGATTCTATAGCAATTGATGTGGAGTTATTTAATGGTAAAAGGACATAAACAGTATTAGATGATGCTGGTGAAGGTGAACTTTGTGGTGCTGATGGGTAAGTTGGTAATGGGTTATTGAATGGTAAAGGTGGCGTTGTTGTTTCAGTTGAGGAATCACTTGATAAATGAAACACATTTGGAATATTACCATTGAGACAAACCCATTGAAAGGTTTCTTTTGGTGAAGGCAGTTGACTATTAGATTTTTGCAAATAATCAATACCATAAGGGAAGCATTGCTCATCAAATAGGACATCCCTAGAAGTGTAAACATGATTGGAAATTGGTTCAAGACATTTATAACCTTTGTGATGATCACTGTAACCAATGAAGATACATGGTTTTGATTTTAGATCAAGTTTATATTGACGATACGGGACTAGATAGGGATAACAACGACATCCAAAAAACTCGTAAAAAATCATAGTTAGGAACTCGACAGAATAAAACAGAGTACGGAGTATCACCTTTCAGTACATGAGTAGGTAAACGATTTATAAGGTACACAGCTGTGCCAAAAGCTTCTGGCCAGAAAGATTTTGGTAAGGAACTATGGTGAAGAAGTATAAGGCCTGTTTCCACCACATGACGTATCTTTCTTTCGGAAATCCATTTTGTTGCGGAGTATGGGGACATAAACAGTATTAGATGATGCTGGTGAAGGTGAACTTTGTGGTGCTGATGGGTAAGTTGGTGATGGGTTATTAAATGGTAAAGGTGGCGTTGTTGTTTCAGTTGAGGAATCACTTGAGAAATGAAACACATTTGGAATATTACCATTGAGACAAACCCATTGAAAGGTTTCTTCTGGTGAAGGCAGTTGACTATTAGATTTTTGCAAACAATCAAATACCATAAGGGAATCATTGCTCATCAAAGAGGACATCCCTAGAAGTGTAAACAAGATTGGGAATTGGTTCAAGACATTTATAACTTTTGTGATGATCACTGTAACCAATGAAGATACATGGTTTTGATTTTAGATCAAGTTTATGTTGACGATACAAGACTAGATAGGGATAACAACTGATGTGATTTTAATATAGTGGTAAAAAGGGTCGATACTCATACTTGTGAAAGATTCGATTTTTAAACTTAATTTTTAATAACTAAAAATAAAACTGATTAAAGTAAAGTTGATTTAAAATTGATGGGAAGAACTAGGACTAAGGATTCCACCATTCGCCAATTTTTCAAGTGGTAAAAAGCTTGCAACTCATGTATTCAGTTTAATCAAAACATTGCCAAAGTTAGGTTTTCAAAAGAATAGTTGTAAATCGTAAGCATGAGACATCAAAGCAGTAAACCCAGCATTACTCATCAAAAGAAAACACAACTATTTGATAAAAACCATTTTTTCAATTTAATTCAAAGCAATTAATAGATAAAATAGAAGTTACCACTTAATTATTGGAAAAATAGCTTCCTCCGTCGCCCCAGTGATGGTGATTAGCTCATTGTAATGGAAACGCACTCAAAATAGATTTTCATTGCTCAAAAAGCGCTTACACTGGTGAAATAGAGGTAACACAGGTGATTTGATACGCTTATAAGCGTTACAGAGAAGTGTTCTCTGTGTTACAGAAGAAGGAAAAGAGAACAGGAAAGAAAGACGAACTTGAAGTGCTTCAGGAATAAGTGTGCTTCAGCAGCTGCGTGTGCGATTGTTTCACCAACACTATCAGCGACACTTCTGGAGCGCCTTATGTTCTTCAGGTTCTTCTTCTTCGCAGCAGAAACTTTTTTTCCTGTCAACTTTCGGTGGTTTCTGGCTTTGCTTTTTATAGGTTTGGGTAACCCTAATACATCATCCTTAATCGATTAGGATGCAAATTCTTATCTAAACCAACTCCAATCACGTGTAAATCTCAAACAGGGAGTGTATCCTTTTCCGGCTTGGATTTGATTTTGCAGCGATTTTTCCGGCATGAATCACTCTGTAGTGACGTGTTTGATTTTCTTTTGGTTTCTTCTTTACTTAGGTAGCTTGAAATCATCCAACAATGCCTTAAAACTCGGTTGCCACCAATTCATGAATTTTCTGTACGTGAAGAACATTTCCCACCAATTTCAACTTTTTGAATTTAAAGAAGGGGTGCCCCCAATCCAACTGGTGGGTGCCTTTAACATTTTTTGAGCCGATTTTTCCACAAATATTTATTTCTCAACAAAGACATAAAAACTCGTAAATAGTATAAAATCAACCATTAACAAAATAGAGAATTGAGCACAATTTGGACACAAAAATGTGTCTATCAACAACGATATCCAAAAAACTCGTAAAAAGTCATAGTTAGGAACTCGACAGAATAAAACAGAGTACGGAGTAGCACCTTTCAGTACATGAGTAGGTAAACGATTTATAAGGTACACGGCTGTGCCAAAAGCTTCTGGCAAAAAGATTTTGGTAAGGAACTATGGTGAAGAAGTGTAAGGCCTGTTTCCACCACATGACGTATCTTTCTTTCGACAACCCCATTTTGTTGAGAGTATGGGGACATGAAAACTGGTGGAGTATACCATGTTTAGTTAAAAAGTTTTGCAGAGGACGAAAAATAAATTCACCACCACCATCACTCTGTAATATTTGAATGCGAGAGTTTAACAAGTTTTCAACCAAAGGAGTAAAGGATTTAAAACAATTATATACTTGAGATTTGGTTTCCAAAAAATATAGCCATGTGTAGTGGGAGTAAACATCAACAAGAATAAAGAAGTATCTGAAACCAGATGTAGAAATAATGGGAGAAGGACCCCATAAATTAACATGAACTTTTGATAAAGCTTTTTGAGTTTTAATGTCATGCTTAACAAAAGAAATTCGGTGGTGTTTCGACTGAGCACAACTACCACAGATACCAAAACGAGATACCCTATTGGATGAAGACACTATTTTATTGGAGACTAAATGACTAAGAACTTGACGATGTGGATGACCTAGTCGTTGATGCGAAACTGAAGAAGGTACTCGAACACCAAAGTATGCTGAAGTTTTGGAACCATTTATAGAAGGAAAAGATAAGTCATACGAGTTCAGAACTGGATACAGGCCTCCTCTATTGGGTCCGTGGAGCAGCGGAGTCCCCATTCGTCGATCCTTAATCACAAAACCAAGTTTATCAAAGGTAATAGAAAGATCATGATCAGAAGTGAGTTTAGAAGATAAGAGGTTCTTCTTGATTTTTAGGAACATGGTAAACATTATGGAGAGTAAGAGGCATTTTCGATGTATGAAAGATAATATCACCAGTAGTAGTTATGGGTAGGAGATTACCGTTACCAACCGCTACCTGATCTGTACCATTGTACGGAGTGCAATTCACCAATTGTGAAGCATCACCATTCATATGATGAGTTGCGCCACTATCTGCATACCAATGTTGATCAAACGGAGTACCATTCAGTTTCATTGCAGCAAACGTTTGAGGGAGATCATTAGCTTGGTATGCATGATCAAATCTATAATTACACTCTAAGGCTGTATGTCCTTGTTTGTTACAAACTTGACAAATAGTTGGAGGAGCTCCAAGAATTAAGCGAGATTGATACCAGTAAGATGGATTGAAGTTTTGATAACCTTGGGATCTACCTCTACCACGTCCATTATAACGACCACCAACATACCGACCACTACCTTGACCACTGTTTCGACCGCCACCACGAGGGGATGAATTATTGAAGTTGTGGCTGTTAGGACGATTGTTGGTGTTAAAAGATGAAAAAGTATTAGAAGAACTTATTGATGTGTTTGGTTGCTGATTAAGAGCTAGAAATGCAGCAGACATATGAGTATTTGCAAGGATTTGTTGTTGCCAAATACGAGCCTCATGGATCAAAAGAAGTGGGTTAAGTTGAGAGAATGTTGGAGGATTTTCTCAAGTTTCTATAGCTGTGAAAAAACTCTCATATTCAGGACCAAGACCTCTAAGAGTGTGATGAACAAGTTCACTATCACTTACAGGAGATGGAGTAGAAGATAGGGAATCAGAGATGGATTTTATTTTAACAAGATAGTCAGAGAAAAAAAGGGTATTACATTGGATTGTTTGCAGTTGAAAACGAAGCTGATAATTTCTAGCTATGACTTTGGAGTTGAAAGTGTTCTCTAAATACTGGTAAAGATCTTTAGAAGTTTCAAAGGCAGGTGTATTAGCCATAACAGAATCAGTGAAGGTGGCTTGAAGCCATATAAGAAGATGTACATCTGATTTAGCCTAGTGAGAGTAGAGAGGATCAGGAAGATATGAACCTAGGTTGGGACCTTGAATATAGGAGGGAATGGGAGAAACTTCAGAATCAATAAATCGATATAGGTCATGAAATCGAAGAATAGAAATTAGTTGTTTCTTCCAAACTAATTTTTTTCATCTTTGAGTTTGATGGACAAAAGTTGAACTAAGTTACTGATTTTTGGAAGAAGGTAAGGAGAAATAGTATTAGTATTTAAATTTTCTGCAGGTGCCATAGAGTTGAAGGTAAGAAGAAAGAAGAAGGTAATGGCTCTGATATCATAACAATGTATGAATCCTCAATGACAGGTTCTGCCAATGGAGGAGAATATATATTAATTGAGAGTATTACAAGAGATTACTAGAGTTATTTTCTAGAACATTTGATCATTACAACCTACAGCTGTATAGGATACAGTTTACATATATAGAAGATATTGACATTAGTTTACATATATAGAAGATCACTCAATACTATGGACTGCTGGGCAAAGGTAAAAAACAAGAATATTGAATTCAAGAGTCCTCCATCAATAGGACAGGCCATGAAGGAAAATTTACCAGAATCAGAGATGATCAAATCTCGCTCCGTTGCAGGACCTGGGTTTGTGAATGTGAAATTATCTAATGAGTGGATGGCTAAGGCTATACAAAAATTGCTAGAGAAAGATATCGGAATATGGGCTCCAAGGTTACAGGTTAGTAGAGCAGTGGTTGATTTTTCTTCTCCTAATATTGCAAAGGAAATGCATGTTGGACACCTGAGGTCAACAATTCTGGGAGATACCATAGCTCGCATGCTGGAGTACTCGAATGTTGAAGTGTTCCGAAGGAACCATGTTGGAGATTGGGGAACTCAGTTTGGCATGTTGATTGAGTATCTGTTCGATATGTTCCCTGACTGGGAGAACGCAGAAGAGCAAGCTATTGGAAATTTGCAGGCATTTTACAAGGCATCAAAATTGAAGTTTGATGTTGATCCTTTCTTTAAGGCTAAACCCCAACATGCAGTTGTTCTTCTCCAGGGAGGGGATGAGAAATATCGCAAGGCATGATCTGCGAGATCAGCCGACAAGAGTATCACCAGATTTATCAACACCTTGGGGTTTCTCTAGAGGAAAAGGGTGAAAGTTTTTATAACCCCTATATTCCTAAAGTTTTGGAGGGTTTGAGTAATCAAGGGTTGATTGAGGAAAATGATGGTGCTCGTGTGATTGTCATTGAAGGGAACAAATGCCTTTAATTGTTGTGAAGAAAGATGGCGGTTACAACTATGCTTCAACTGATCTAACGACTCTTGATGAAAGCTGATTGGATACTCTATCTCACTGATGTTGGTCAAGAATTTCACTTCAAGATGTTTTTTACTGCCGCCAAACGTGCAGGTTTGCTTCCTGCAGATGAGAATTTGTACCCCAAAACAACTCATGTGGTATTTGGTTTTGTCTGTGGAGAAGATAATAAGAAGCGTTTCCGGACTCGTTCCAGTGATGTGGTCCGGTCCGGATGGTTGATTTACTTGCTGAAGCCAAAACTGGATGCAAACCTGAACTTGTTAAACGAGGCAAGGAAGTAGAGTGGACTGCAGAGAAGCTTGAACAAACCGCAGAGGCAATTGGTTATGGAGCAGTCAAGTTCGCAAACTTGAAAAATAACCGGGAGACAGACTATATATTTAGTTATGATCAGATGCTTAATGATAAGGGAAATACTGTTGTCAAACTCCATTATACGCACGCTCGTAGTTGTTCCATCATCAGTAAATCTGGTCAAGATATCAAAGAATTAAAGAAAACGGGAACCATCGTGCTGGATCATGCACAAGAGCGTACCTTGGGTCTTTATCTTCTTCTATTTGCTGAGGTTATCGAGGAGGCATTTCTGAGTCTCAAGCCAAATGTTTTATGCAAGAACCTTTATAGCATATCCGAGCACTTCACAAAATTTTATGATTTCTGTCAGGTTGTTGGATCACCAGAGGAAACCAGCCGATTATTGTTATGTGAAGCAACAGCAGTTGTCATGAGGCAGTGTTTCCACTTACTTGGCATTGTGCCCGTCTACAAGATATAAACAAAATTCACACTGTCTGAGTTTTTACTTTTAATTGATTCTTTCGATTATCAGGATTTAAATTTGCTTTGAACATATGACAAACGTGACTTAACAAGTTACGGCTGTTTCACTTTCCCTTGTCATTACGTGTGTTATTTTAGCATTACCTTTGTAATATCTGTAAAGTATCTATATATCTTGTACTCTAAAAAAATATTTTTTGTAATCTTTGATATTATAAATATATAAGGTTTTCTTTGTGTTTCTCAACCATTGAGAACACGTCAATTCTAAATTCACTTTGGTATTACCTTGGTTTCTAAGGGCCTGTGTTTTCTATTCATTAATTCTTTTTCATCTTTGAATCATTTTTTTTTAAATCGCAATGACGATCACATCCGAGTCTACTGGAACTGATTTAACTTCAGCAAATGTCGGAAAAGCTCACATGTCACAATTTTCTTCTTTGGAAGGTACAATTTTTACCCTATTTGCAAGGTTATGATCTTGAAGGATTTGTTAATGGTTCCAGCAAATGTCCACCGGTTAAGAACACTGATTGTTCTCCTAACCCTAATTTTCTTTCTTGGAATCGTGCTGATAAGCTATTACTTGGATGGGTTTTATCGTCGCTCACATCACCTATTTTAGCAAAGGTAAAATCCCGTCAAACGTCCTCAGAGGTATGGACCAAAATTATTGAATTTTATGCATCCAAAACTGGTACTCTTATTCATTTGAAGTCTTCTCTACAAACTGTCAACATGGGCAGTTTATCTATGGCTGACTATATTCAATCTGTTCGTAATATTTTTGATTCTTTGGCTGCTAGTGGTCATGAAATTTCAGACAAAAAGTTTTTTTATTATGTACTCAAAGGTCTTGATTCGGCATATGAGAGTATTGTCAGTTCTCTCATTACAACTATGAGTTTGATGACCACTGACCAGTTTGAATCTCTTCTTTTGGCTTATGATCTTCGTGTTGATGCACAAACTAAATTGCTCCCTGCCCCTCATCAAGCCAACATCGTCAAGACTACCCATGCTCGTGATGCTCATCTTACCATGAATGGGAATCCAACAACTATATGTCAAATTTGTGTGCAACCTTATCATGATGCTCGTAATTGTTGGAAACGATTTGATGAGAACTATTTTTCTCCACAACATCCTCCACCAAGAAATGGCAGTAGAAGAGGAGGTAAACAATCATCTTCATTTGATGAACCTCGTGCTGCATATATGGCTAATCGCAATCCGATTTACACCTATGACTGGCTTCTCGATAGTGGCGCTACCAATCTGATAACACATACCTTGGGAAATCTTCAAACTCCGGTTGAGTATACGTCCTTATCAGGTTCGAACTGCTAGTGGTGCAAATCTTTCTATCTCCCATACTGGTAATGCCGTTTTACAAACTCCCACTCATACATTTGAACTTTCTAATGTTCTTCATGTTCCACACTTTTCCCACAATCTTCTATCAATCTCTCAATTTTGTCTTGACAATGATGTGGTTTTTGAATTTTGTGATAATTTTTTACTTGTTAAAGAAAGGCTTACGGGGGAGGTAGCACTTCAGGGACATCTCCTTGATGTTTATACAATCTTCAGCATGTCACTCCTAAAGCTCTTGTTGGTGAACGTGCTTCTATTCAAACTTGGCATCAACGTTTGGGTCATCCAATGCTACATATTTTTCAAACTGTTATTCGTCGTCGTTGTATTCCGGTTTCCAATTCTAAATTTTTGTTTTGCTCCTCATGTTTAGAGAATAAGAGTCACAAATTACCGTATAAATCAAGCACTATGGTTTATGATCATCCTTTAGATTTGATTATGTCAGATGTTTGGGGACCTACTCCCATTTTAACTAATGAAGGTTATCGTTATTATATCCTGTTTGTTGATGCTTTTAGTCGATTCACATGGATATTTCCTGTGCATGCTAAATCTGATGCGTTGTAAAATTTTATTACTTTCTCCAAACATGTTGAGAATATTTTTAACACCAAAATTAAGGTGTTTCAGTCCGATAATATTGGTGAATGTCGGAAGTTCACTAAAGTTTTACAATCTAATGGTACTTATCACCGTTTCTCTTGCCCTCATACTTCTGTACAAAATAGCTTAGTAGAACAATGACATCGTCATGTCGTGGAAAATAGTCTTACTTTACTGTCTCAAGCATCCGTTCCGTTATCCTTTTGGTATGATTATTTTTTACCGCTATATTTTTTATGGATAGATTTTCCTCAACTTCAATTGGTCTAAAATCTCCCTATGAATTGATTTTTAATTGTATCCCCGATTATTTATCCTTACGCACCTTTGGTTGTTTTTGTTTTCCTCATCTTTGACCCTATGGTCCATAAAATTGGATTTGCGTTCCTCTCTCTATGTTTTCCTAGGCTATAGTGCTCATCACAAAGGATACAAATGCCTTCTCTTACCCACTGGTCGAGTCTACTGGTCTCGTGATGTAGATAAGTTCCTGTTTGTTGCTGTTCCTGATGCTTTACCTTCTTCTCCGGCACCCTTACATGTATTTTCTTCACCATCTTCTTCGAATATCTTTCCTACTGTTTTGTCTCACTTGGACTCTACAGTATCAAACTCCCTGAGTTATCTCGGCAACCAGTTGCATCATTTAACCCCGTAGAAAATATTCTCCCAGTCAGTCCTTATGGTTTATTAGTTCCTCTTACTTCTCCACCTGCTTCCGCAACAGCCAGTCAACGTGATGGTACATCACCTGCTTCGGAAATTGCTCCATCTCTGACTGTTCATTACAGGACTTCAAGGCTTAATTCTCCACCTGTACCGACCACTCCAGCTGCACCAAATCTACATGATGAAACAATGTTTGTTTCTGACAATTCAGGGTCTCTGCAGTTTGCTGCTCCAACTGGACCCACTGATGAATCAGGACCACTTCAATGCACGTCTGCAACATCACTTCAATACACGCCTACAACACCAGACGTCCATATCATCATGCAGCAAGCTACATCTGGTCCACCGGCTCCTGCAATACTTTCTAATGACCAAACTGTTCACCCGGCTTCAGAGCTACCAATCACGAATGATCATCCAATGGTTACACGCGGAAAACATGGCATTTTTAAAAGAAGGTTCTTGTCGCTTCAAAACATGTTAAAATTATTGATGATCTGTTTGCGCCTTCTTTTAATTCTTAGGCCAAAAATGACCCCAAATGGCGTCCTCCCATGGATTTGGAATACTATGCGTTAATGAAGAATGGGACATAGTTTATTGTTCCACCTCCTCCTAATTAAAATTTTATTAGTTGTAAATGGGTTTATCGCGTTAACAGACAAGATGATGGTATTATCGAGCATCACGAAGCTCGCTTGGTTGTAAAGGGTTTTAATCAACAAGAAGATATGATTATGGTGAAATTTTTAGTCCGATTATTAAACCTCGCACTATTCATATTATATTGACACTAGCCTTGTCTTATCATTGGCCTATTCGTTAACACGATGATCAAAATGCTTTTCTTAATGGTATTCTTACTGAGGAAGTCTACATGAAACAACCCCCGGGTTATACAGATCCTCAGTTTCCAGATTATGTTTGCAAATTGCATCGATCT
Source organism: Papaver californicum (assembly GCA_023531435.1). Taxonomy (NCBI): domain Eukaryota; kingdom Viridiplantae; phylum Streptophyta; class Magnoliopsida; order Ranunculales; family Papaveraceae; genus Papaver; species Papaver californicum. Next base: position 3,091,231 of record JAJJMC010006776.1, read on the forward strand.
ATTATGGCTTTAAACAGGCTCCTCGTGCATGGTACACTCGTCTCAGTTCCTTTCTTCAGAAACTTGGGTTTGATATTTCTGTTTCTGACACTTCTTTGTTTATTCGACAGTCAGCTGGGGGTATTATATATCTTTTGGTTTATGTTGATGACATAATTTTAACGGGATCTTCTATAGCATGCCTACAATCACTTATAACTACTCTTCACAATGAGTTTGCTTTCAAGGATCTTGGTTCTCTTTCATACTTTCTTGACATAGAGGTCACGCAAGTTTCTAGTGAGTTGTTTCTTTCACAACGTCGCTACATTGACGATATTCTTGTTCGTGCCACCATGAAGGGGGAAAAACCAGTCACTACTCCATTTAGCACCTCTACTGAGTTACACCCAGTTGATAGTCCTTTGTTGTCTGATATTACTATGTACATGAGTCTAGTTGGGGGTCTCCAGTATCTCTCTATGACAAGGTCAGACATTTCCTTTGTTGTTAATAAGGTATGTCAATTCATGCATAAACCTACAGAAGCTCATTTGGGTCTTGTTAAGCTTATACTTCGTTATTTGCATCATACTTCTACCTTTGGTATTCTACTTCGTCCCGAACCAAATCTGCAACTCAGCTTTTCGGCATATACTAACGCTTATAGGGCGGGTGATCATCTTGATCGTCGTTCTACGAGTGGATATTGTGTTTATCTTGTAACTAACCTCATTTGTTGGAGTTCTCTTAAGCAACGAACAGTCTCCTGGTCAAGTATTGAATCTGAGTATCGTGGTTTGGCTATTGCGGCGACGGAATTAATATGGATTGAATCTCTTCTTCGAGAACTTCGGGCTTCTGTTCATTTTCCTCCCACTCTTTGATGTGACAACTTGGGAGCAACCTATCTCACAATGAATCCAGTGTTTAATGGTTGTACAAAACACATAGAAATTGACTATAATTTTGTTCGTGAGAGAGTTCAAAGTGGTCAGCTTAATGTTCGTTTTGTTTCATCTAAAGATCAAATTTCAGATATTTTTACGAAATCTACTCCAAATGATCATTTTTGTAGGTTCCGGTCTAAGCTCAATGTAGTTGACAATCCGCTTAGATCGAGGGGGAGTGTTGGACATATGACAGACGTGACTTAACAAGTCACGGCTATTTCATTTTCCCTTGTTATTATGTGTGTTATCTTAGCAGTGTCTTTATAATATCTGTATATATCTTTTTTCTTTTTGTATTCTAAGAAATATATCTTATAATATTTTATATCATAAATATACAAGTTTTCCATTGTGTTTCCCAACCATTGAGAACATGTCAATTCTAAGTCTCAACTCTTCCTAATTGAAATTCAGCCTTTTAATTTCAGACTTAGGCATACAATCTGTTGTACATAAAATTCTAGACTCAAATTTAAATGTTCAAGAAATTTCGATGAATTATGAAGATGACAAGCATCATTCATTGTGTTGAAAGAGTTTGGTACAGGGATTGAGGATTTGAATTACCTTATGTTTGTTCATAGGGTTGCATTGACCCATTGAAGGATCCATTTTTATTTTTATTTTTTGGTGTGGGATTATTAGGTGTCTGAATCTTCTTATAATACCTGCTAAATCCTGAGTATTGTGTTTTTTTTTTTGGTCATGGCACCTGAGTATATACTGGTAGTAAAATACCCAATAGTGGACTTAAGAGGGAGGTTGGTATATGACCTTTGCATGCGGGTTTGCATATGTGATCTCAATTTTTTTTTGAAGTTTCTTGTATTTTTTTCCTCTGTTAGCTTGATTTGGCAACTTGTTAGGCCTTTTCTTAGTTTCTGGTAGCAGTGATTTGTGCTTTTACCTTTTTCTTGTATCTTAATATAAAATAAATAAATAAATATATAGTTCCTAAGCCTAAAAAGTACTTTGCTGTATGAACTTATCCAGAAAAATTGGGTGCTACATCGTTCTCTACATCAAAGGGGAGAGACAGGCCAGAGATGGCATCGGCAACATCATCATCATCATCACCATCACCAATGATCTCTAATCAAAAAATTCACAGTGTATTTGTTTATGGCAGTTTGTTAGCAGATGATGTTGTGAAAGCCTTATTGAATCGTGTCCCTCAAAATTCTCCTGCTATCCTTGACAACTTGTAAAGTCTTCTTCTTTCAATTGTTTGACTTTACTTTTATTGATTCTTTCAATTCTCAGGATTTAAATTTGCTTACAGTATTTCCTAATTGAAATTCTGACTTAAGACATACACAATCTGTTGGTTGTACTTATAACAATAAAATTCTAGCCTCCTTAGTTTCAAATTTTCAAAATATTAAATTTCGAAGATGACAACCATCATTCAATGAAAGAGTTTGGTACAGGTATTGGAATTTGGGATTACCTTATGCTTTATACTGCATTGACCCATTTGAGGTTCCATTTTCTTTGTTTTGTTTGAGATTATTGTGATTACCTTATTAAATTAACCCATTTGAGATTCCATTTTCAAGAATGTGATTATTGGGGTTTCCGAATCTATCTTCTTAGAACACCCGGCCAAATCCTGAGTATTGCGTTTTCTGTTGACCGAGTATATATTGGTAGCAAAAGTCCCTATCAAGAGGGAGGTTAGTATAGTGTGTGAGCTTATAAGGTACAAGCTAGACATAAGTTTCTCCCATGTAAGAATCCTATCAAGAGAAATGAATAATTGTAGGAACTTGGAAGTTTCGCTTAGTAGTGGGAAGGTTCAAAGTAAGGTACAACAGTATACAGATCTCTATGTAAATGTCTACAATAATATGCTCGTAATAAACTCCCTAAGTCATTGAAAGGGATTACTTGTTCAAATCAGAGTAACACAATCAAATTGTGGCTAGAGAGTGATGAAGTTTGCTGCTATACGCATGTTAGCTTCTTGTACAATCTAGCAATAGCAATGTGTCTTTATCCATATGTTCTCAGTATGGTTTTAATGATCTGTATGAATTTTCTATTTTTATTTTGCAGTAAAAGATTTAGCATTGAAGGACGTATTTATCCTGCCATTCTGCCAGTAGAGAACACACAAGTCGCAGGGAGGGTCCGTCTCAAAATCTATTGTCATTTTTTTCCAGGGTAGAAATTGTACTAAAATGAAGCCAGATTCATTTGTATAAAACACTTACTGTATCAGTTTATCGTCTTTCTAATTCAAGATTGGTTTCGTATAGACTAGTTCAAAAAAAATTCTTCGTAATTCTGGATTGTCATACATTTTATCTCATGAATGGATATTGGTTGTGCAGGTTCTCTTGGGTGTCACAGATTCTGAGTTAGATCTTCTGGATAAAGTTGAGGATGTAGAATATGAGAGGATCACTGTTAATGTTTCTCTGATAGTAAGTTTTCTCTAATCATTTTAAATACTAAGTTTAACATTGCACTCATTTCATCTGATAGTAATGTTCTTTATGGCTTTATCACATCAAGTTCTGAAACGTAACAATGTGGATATCTAATCCCAACAGACTACTATATCAGCCAAAGCTGAGTGGTTGGTTGTTCTGTTTTAATGGTCTCACTCCCTCTAAGAGGAATTAGCATTTGCCCAAGGTAGTTCAGCATGATACTATTTCATCATACACTTTGGTGACGAACATTGTTTACCCAATAACTTGTGGATTTGACGGTCATACCAAAATAAAAGTTACTGGGGTTATTGCAGGATACTTTGAAGAAGATGCAAACCTACACTTATGTTTGGGTTGACAAAAATGATCCACGCTTGGATGGAGAATGGAATTTTGAGGTAACTTTTCTTTTTGGACTATAAGTTTTTGCTTGGTAGGTTTTCCTTTACCTTTTACTTTTTTAGACTTACAGATCAAACCCAAAACTGAATACTAGACATTCATATAGCCTCTGTTAAGAGGGCGCAGTCGGATATATCCGGCAAATACTGGACATGGTATTTACATATAGGAACAACAATATTTCATTACAGATTTACAGTCACATCTGTATCATCTTTGTTGTTAGTACGAGTCCTATCCATTAAATGGAAATTTTTGAATTTCCTAAAGTCTAAAAGATTTGAAGAGTTGATCACGTGGAAACATATATAGTCATTTCAAAATTTAATTGTATGTTCATATTGTTTCTTGTTTTTTTCTCTCCCCATATCTAGATTTCTGAAATGATCTTTTTTCTTATTTAAAAAGGATTGGAAGCAGTTACACATGAGTGATCTTCTTAAGATTACGACTGCTTTCGTGGAAGAGTTAGAAGGCCTGGGCTCAAAATCAAGGATGGCTATATCTGAGTCTTTCTTTCAGCAGAAAGCCGAAGAGTAGAAACGTTCACTACTTCTATGTCATTCAGACACTCCTTAATCTTTTGTAAATACATAAGACAATCCTTTCGTGAATAATATGCTTGCCTTGTCGTCCCTTGCTTTGATCCATGTTCAAGAAGTCTATTCATGCATTTGTTGTGCCACTGGAATGACCTAACAGGGATCGTGGCATTAGGGTAGTGTTAACACAGTTTGTAGGAGGAAGTCAGGTAGAGCTAACTTTGCTGAAAGAAAGTCACTGGGTTGGGTTCTCCTTCAATGAAAGCAAACATAGTTGAAGCTGGAGCCTTCAACTTGATGCAAATAATCATACATCTGGTCCTCCTGGGAATGGAAGTCTGATCCCCATTGCAACTTCAGAGGTAGACTAAAAGAAATTTTGTTGAATGTATGCTATACCATTTTTTGGAATGTTTGGAAAGAACGCAATGGATTACTAGTTTTTAGGTCTAAATGTATGTCCACAGAGACTAGAACAGATGATATTAAAAGTTGTATCGTTCTTTGGTTTCCAGAGTGACACATTCAGGCATGTTGCTGCGAATAGCACTCTTTTGAACTGGGAATCTATCATTTGATATCTCTATGCAAGTATAACATCTATCCAAAATCTTATAGCATCTCCATCTACAGTATATATATGGCCCGTCCCATATCTATCAGTTGCAGCAGTTGTAGAGCTGTTGTCTTCTCCCTAACACAGCATGAAAATCTGAAAATCCTTCTTAATTTGTTTCTCTACTACTTGTAGATTTTGGAAAGCTACAAGATGTTGCCATGTTTCCAGACTGAACCAGATCTCTTAGATGAAGTCACTTGTCTTTTTCTTTTTGGACAATTAATTTAACGAAACCACTGGTAATAGATTATCAGCAGGCACACTTTTACTTGCGACGTATAGTATTACATGCATTAACACTTTATGAAACCACAAGTTGCAGATTGTCCCATGAACAAGAAGAAATTATACAAAGGAATAAACTTCAAGAGTATGAGACAGAGGAGTGAAACAAACACGCATTCAAGTACTTGTACTGGGGTTTAATTAGAGTCCAAAACATGAGGAGGCCTCTATACCCATTAGCCTTCTCGTCTTTCCTACAAACTGATCACTTGATTTCACAAAGCCGGGTATACGTCCGATCATAGTACTCATTGGGGATTGCATCACGGCATCTTTCCTACCTAATGAAACAACTGCCATATCAGGACTAGCTTCGTATGTTGCCATCTTGTTCTCATTTCCTCCGTGCATTAACAACCTCAAGTTCTTTACTGTTACGTTTGCATGCTGAATTGCATTTAACCCCTGTTTGATTTCCTGTTGGCATCAACGAAATCAAAGAAAAAAAAACATGTTATATTCTGATTTAAAGCTCGCCAGTTCACGAAAAACACACACAACTCGACAATGATGTTGGTTGACAGAGTCATAGAGGTACCATCTTTCCTGACCAATCGATACGGTAGAGCACATGCCACCAGAAAAGTTGGCATGAACTGCACACATAAAGTCGGGGACAGAGAAGGTGGCATTATACATTAAGTACTCATCCAATATTGTCGAATAATGTACACTAGCAGTTACTAAACTCACCGGAACGTCAGTAATATTGCCAATGACAGGTATTTTTACGACCCTTGACCCTAAGATGCTCATCAACCATTACTCTTCCTCCATCTTTTAACGCGTCTCTCAACACAGAATCTTTGAGCCATGACATGCCCCATGGAATTCCTGTGCAGTAGAAGTGGCAATCTGCCATGATAGTTTCTCCTCCTGACGTCTTATATGTTTTATCGCCATCCTGATGAGATTCCAAATCAACTGTTTGATCCAAAATGACATTCACATTCTTTGAAATAAACCAATCGAGAGCCTTGCAAGAAGCTTTCGATCATATGAAATCAAACAATCTCCCATATTTGTGAACCAGAGTCGGTTTCTTCTCAGGAAAATCGGCTGCAATCTCTCCAGCAAGTTCAACACCGGTAGACCCTCCTCCAATAACCAAAACCGAGTCTGCAGACTTTATTCTTGCAAAATCTGTCATAAGAAACAAGGAATCGAGTCGAATTAAAGTTAAACTGGATAACACTGCATTACTTAGATTCCATAAAACAATGCCAAAACACATATGTCGACACACTGCAGAGTTCACACGTACGTTCTTTATATTGTTCAAGCCTCTTACTTCTACTTATGGGATAAGTGTTCTCGTTGGTACCAGTAGCAATGACGAGATAATCATAGGGAATGTGCTCACCATCAGAGGTTAGTACTTCTGTGTCTGTTACTCCAGTTGCATAAGCTATGACAATACGCCCTTTGGTAAAGTAATCGCTGTGCTTAACTGTGATCTCAAAATACTCCTTCCTGTTTGCATCCAAAATGGTAAAATTAAAATTAACACAAGATGCAAAAACTTCGGATAATATCATGTAGTTGTTACTTGTTAGATTATGAAATGGAAGAAGAAACTTACGGGTGGATAAAATGTTAGGAGAAAATAAGTTTTAAATAAATATTTTGTTGGTCTTGGTATGATTTGATCTTAGGACCTAAGGGTTCTATGGATGGAATGGGATGGACAAATAATACATGGGCTAACTTATGTATTTGACCTGCGTATGTGAACGACATCAACCATGATCTATTATTTTTACCGAAAATATTTTTACAAGAAATCCGAAACCCTAAAGGTTTCTTTTTATGTTTATCTTGAGAAAACTTGATTTACAAGAAATCCGAAATCCTAAGGGTTTCTTTTCTCCTATAAATACAAAACGTTTTCAGAGTTGAAATCCATCCCAGAAGCGGCTACTATCCTGTCTTCTTTTCAACATCTTCTCGCTTTGTTTTGCGCTTTTGAGTGTTTATTTCTCTTCCTTTCCTGTTGCTAAGTTCAAGAGTGGGTAGTTTGTATTGTGCTAATACAAGCTATATCGGGCAGTCTTATCCTGGACACATCTTCGCACGTTGGGGTTCAGCATTGCTATTCTCGAGTATACCCGCGAACTAATGTGTTAAGATTGTTGGAATCTTACAACAATGAACATCAGCGTTAGATGTATCAGAATAATATATAAAGAACTGAACTGAAAACAACTCTGCCACAGATAACTTGTTGAACCTGTGATTCTGCCCTTGTAGTTGTCCGTGGTAGAGTTGTTTTCAATTCAGTTCTTTATATATTATTCTGATACATCTAACACTGTTGTTCATTGTTGTAAAATTTCAACATAAAAACAACATGAGCATGAAACTTGAGAGATTTAGAAACAAGTGCTCCAGTAATTCCACCTCCAACTACAACAATAACCTTACTGCTTTTGTTCTCAACTTTAGAAGCCATAGAGTAAAAATCCTTAACGATGAATGAATTACTTTCAGTGTAGTAATTCCACCTCGAACTACAACAATAACCTTGCTGCTTTTGTTCTCAACTTTAGAAGCCATAGAGTAAAAATCCTTAACGATGAATGAATTACTTACACTGTATTATGTATATATAGGAAAATACAAACAAGCTTTTGGTTTTCCTTCTCCCAATTCTTGAAACTGTGCGCTAGTAGAGTCTGGCTATCACAGCTAGCGAATGACCTAGATTCCTAAGAAAATTTTTGTGTTTATAAAATGGTTAAAACATTTCGTAAATTTGAATTTCAACAGTTTAGTGATTTAGAAGTTAGAACAAGTAACCCCAACTAGCTAGGTCCCGATCTCGAGTAGTAAACTAAAGTTTAATTGAGCCATGTTCAACTTGCTCAACTTGCTCTAGGTGGGTAGCTACTGGCCAGGTGGGGCAAGTTGCAGATATCTTAACACTAGTGGCAAGATTATGCATGGGATCACACGAACGTGTGTGAGAATTCATGATCACCCCATTAAAACTAACGCTTTGGGTTTTTTCCCCGAGATCAATCTTACTTTATCCCTTGGAAAAAGAAAATACCATTACAACGTCATAATAGTTTTTATTTTGACGAATATAGTTAATAATTCATATAAAAATTAATTTTTTAATTAGCGGTGGAATTTTGAGTTAAGAAATTTAATGGTTAAATTTCATATTAATAATAAAAGTTAGTTGGTGTTTTTAATTTATGTTGTTATAGTTTAAAGAAGGGAAGATATTAAATTAATCTCTAGTACATGTACTTGGATGCAAAACGCCAAAAGCTTTTGATTTCTAGATAAACATATTATAGTCTAGAGAGTGTAGCACGCATTACGAAGAAAATCAACGAAGTGGGAGTTCATTTACTCGAGTTGACCTAGGTTTTTTTTCTTTGGAAGAAGAAGCAAACGTTAATTGGTTGAATAATCTTCATTTTTTTTATGGATTAAAAAGATAATAAAATAAGATATTCTTTTCTGTAGTGAGTAATGGAAAGTTGTTAGATCATTTTAGGTGTTATAGTGCATGATTTTTTTTTTTTATACTTTGACACATTGTGTAGTTTCTCTACTATCATTAATATATGTAACAATACTAACTCTATTTTTTTTTGTCTTGTTTATTTAACGGAAACAAAAGGCAAAACAAATATATGAATTCTTTTTCTCTTTTATTTTTGTTTCTTTTTTGTCTCCAATATATTTTTGTTTATCTTGCTTACCCTTTTACACGTTATCAGCACTTTGTTTCCAATTGAACATTGATCATTTACAAAGAAAAAGTTGTTGGTTTTATCTTAAAATCAAGATTTTTTTTCCAAAAGAAGGTATATATAATTCATACCCTTTTTAGATTAAGTAATCCATGTCCATTTATTGCTATACACATGCATGTTTGTCCATTCTCTTTGAAAGTGACATATTTTTATCCATATATTATCTTTGAAACATTATTATCACATGCTTATACTTTTTTTTGTTTACTTTAAAAGTTAAAAGAAAAGGAAAAATCCATTTGATTTCCACTAGCTTATTTTCTACTTGATAGTGATAGTTATTTTGTTTCTTTATCACATACTTGTTTTATAACTTGAAAGTGACGTTTTGGTCTCTAGTTAAATAAAATCGTGTGATACACAAAAAAGTGGTTTGTTTTATTTATATCCAAATAAAAAAATAATAATCTGATTTTGTTTTAAAATTTATCATGTGATGTTGTATTAGACTATCTCTTTTAATTTTAAAAAATATGATACATGCATGTATGTTATTTACATTGCATGATGCATATATATATTATCTATTCTTGGAAAGCATGATATCATAATTTTTATACTACTTGTTTATGTATGTATGATTACTTATTTTCCTTTAAAAAACATGCCATGAATATTGTATTATTAATTTTACTTTTAAGAAAAAAAAATGATTATTAGAATTTTGTACTATTTGCTAGAGAAATATTGTACTACTAATTATGCATGTATATATTTATGCTTTTTTTTCCTCGCCAAATATCATGATTATTACTTAAATGATTTATTATGCATAATATATATATATATACTTTATATTTATTATTGTATATTGATAATATTATCCAAAATAAATAAATTATGTGTGTGTATGCAAGTTGTAATGCTTATTATATTTTTATTTATATATTTAACTAATGCACCAAATATTTTTTTTTTGTAAAAAAAATATTTGACCGGCAAATGGTTCGATACTAAATATACAAACGAATTGCGACTAAATACTAATAATTATGTGTATATAAATGAGAAACGGGTTTGTACTTTATTACCAAAATATTTACAAAAATAAAATTTAAACCATAAAGAAATTTGGTTAATTAATTGTATGGACTGCTTTATGATTAGAAATCGGACTATGACATTCGTGTTACCTACACAACCATAAAGAAATTTGGTTTATGTGTCCATGCCTGGCCATAAAGTAATTTGGTCTCGAAATGTGGCACCAAAATTTATCATGTTTATGGACTCAGAAGGACTTGAACATCATATTAATATCACTTACTTCGTCTATGGGATACCCTCATGAGCCGTTTTGGGAACATGACAAAAATTGAATTATGACATTCATATTACCTATATAACCATAAAGAAAGTTGGTTTATGCATCCACGCCTGGACTTAAAGTAATTTGGTCTCGAAATATGGTACAAAAAATTTGTTATATTTATAGACTCAGAAGGACTTGAGCACCACATTAATGTCCCTTACTTTGTCTGTGGAAAAAAACTCACATATGAGCAAATGATTCAGAAAACTCTATCGACCTTTCCCACCTCATCCATGATACTAGCGAACCAATATTGTTTAGAGGTTGACAACAAAAGAATCAAAACATTCAGTAAGTTGATAAATTTACTACAAGTGGCTTAGAGGCACAATGAGATTCTTGTCAATGACAATGTGTTTTCTAAAGTAATTGATGCACAATCTTTGACTTCTAAATTAAGATAAGTGCAACCTTCGTCTTCCAGAGTAATTGAAGCGAACTATATATCCCATACTTCTTTGTTTTCCTTGTCGGAGGCACGTCACTTATTTTGCAAAACTTGTATTTTGGCAAAGATAGGATCGAGACCATCCTATGCTAAAGATATCAAACAAAATATTCCATTTTTACAAAGAATATAAGATGATATTTATGGACTTATACATCCAAAATGCGGACCATTCAGGTAATTTATGGTTCTGGTTGATGTTTCGACCCGTTGGTCACACGTTGCATTGTTGTCCACAAGAAATGTTGTTTTTGTAAAGCTCCTAGCACAAATTATACGATTAAGGACTCACCGCCCCGATCATCCAATCAAGTCTATTAGACTTGATAATGCTGGAGAATTTACAACTAAAGGATTTGATGATTTTTTTATGTCTAACGGAATTGACATAGAGCATCACGTACCCCATGTACACACTCAAAATGGTCTCGCAAAAGCTATCATCAAAAGGTTACAAATGATAGCTAGGAAATTGGTTATGCGTTCCAACCTGCCTATTACTGACTGGGAGTATGCCATATTGCATGCAACATTACTTATTCGCTTTAGACCCACTTCTAGCCAACCATTTTCTGCGCACCAGTTGGTAACTGGATATGAGCATGAAATTTTACATTTACGCATATTTGGTTGTGTCGTATACGTGCCTATTACGCCCCCACAGCGTACTAAGATGGGTCCACAAAGACGAGTAGGTATTTATGTTGGATATGAATCCCCAATAATTATCCGCTACTTAGAACCTTTGACAGGCGATCTCTTCACCGGTAGATTTTCGGATTGTCACTTTGATGAGACAACCTTCCCGTCATTAGGGGGAGGTATGGAAAAGGATTTCCTAAGGGAACGACATGAATTGTCATGGTATGTTCCCACATTGTCTCATCTAGATCCCCACACTTTACAAAGTGAAAGTAAAGTGAAAATAATTATCGATCTTCAGAATATGGCAGATTCAATGCCTGATGCATTTAATGATATCGCTAAAGTGACGAGATCACACATACCAGCTGCAAACGTACATGCAAGGTTGGAAATCCATGATAAGGGACAAGGCAACTTATATAGAGGTTCCAAGGCTACACTTGGTGGCACTGTAGCTGAGGATGTGGCCCCCAAAAGGAAGAGGGGGAGACCACTTGGTTAGATCGATACTCAACCAAGGAAGAAAAGGGCGAGTAAGGCACAAACAAATCCATATATCATCATTGTAGATAATCCATCTCATGAGATTGTCTCTGATTACAGTTATATCCATGAATCATTACTGGGGGATGCCCCGAAGTTCGAATTGATTCAAGAGAACAAAGAAATCTCCCTGGATTGTGAAACTACATACGTGTTGATGGAAAGATCCTCCACGCATATTGATGATATATTTGCATATAGTGTTGCTAAAGAGATTATAGAATACGATGATATCGAACCACGTCTATTGCAAAATGCCAAAAAAGAGCAGATTATCCTCAATGAAGAGATGCAATCCAGGATGAACTTGATTCACTGGAAAAAAGATAATATTTGGTAAGGTACTGCTAACCCCATCAAGTGTAAAGCCTATAGGATATAGATGGGTATTTGTCAGAAAGCGTAACGAGAAGAACAAAGTCTTGAGATATAAGGCTCTTCTTGTGGCGCAAGGTTTCTCACAACTCCCTGGTATTGAGTACGAAGAAATATACTCTCCTGTAATGGACGTCATAACGTTCCGCTACTTAGTTAGCTTGGTAGTTTCAAAAGGACTTGAAATGCAGCTTATGGATGTGGTTACCGCATATGTCTACGCGGATCTTGATACAAATATATTTATGAAAGTGCTAGATGACCTTTCATTGCCCAAATCAAATAAATCTAAACCATGGAGTGCATTTGCAATTCATTTGAAATGCTCACTTTACGGATTAAAGCAATCCGGACGGATGTGGTATACCCTCCTAAGTGACTATTTGATTGGTAAGGGATATACAAATAATGAATTGTGCCCTTGTGTGTTTATAAAGAAAACAAGTTCCGTAATTGCAATTATAGTTGTCTATGTCGACGATATGAACATAGTAGGTACTCTTGATGAAATAAGAGAAACCACAAGTTATTTGAAATACGAATTTGAGATGAAAGATCTTGGGAAAACTCAGATGTGTCTAGGACTTGAACTAGAACATCGTGTTTGTGGAATATTAATTCACCAGTCTGCATATGTCCAAAAGATACTCAGGAAATTTAATATGGAAAAAGTGCACCCTACTAGCACTCCCATGGTTGGTCGAACTTTAGATGTACATAAAGATCCATTTCGTCCAAAGGAAGGTGATGAAGATGTATTGGGAGATGAATATCCCTATCTAAGTGCAATAGGTGCATTATTGTACTCGACCAGATATCTCGTTCTCAGTGAACTTGTTAGCTAGATTTAACTCAGCACCGACGCATCGTCATTGGAATGCTATAAAGAATATCTTTAGATACCTAAATGGAACCATTGAATTGGGTTTGTTTTATCCCTATCAAGACGAAAGGAGAGCTACTAATGTAATTGCGGCTCTTTACACCAAAACCCCAAACAATGCTTTGGTTGGTTTTGCTGATGCTGGGTACCTCTCAGACCCACACAAAGGTCGATCGCAAACTGGATACATATTCACTATTGTGAATACAACGATATCCTGGAGATCGACCAAGCAAACCCTTGTGGATACCTCCACGAATCACTCTGAGATCATTGCCCTACATGAGGCGGTTCGTGAGTGTATATATTTAAGGTCTATCATTACACATATTCGAGGGACATGTGGTTTGAGTTCTACCACTGAGGAGCCAACTTGCATTTATGAAGATAATACATCTTGCATCGAACAAATGAAGCAAGGGTATATAAAGGGTGATAATACGAAACATATATCACCGAAGTTCTTTTACAGTCAGCAAAGTAAAGTCTGATAAAAATGTGGCAGACTTATTTACTAAGTCATTGCCTAAGTCCACATTTGAAAACCATGTGAGAAGTATAGGACTAAAGAGATTGTCCGAACTTCCGTGATTACATGTGAAAGGTATAAGACTAAAGGAATTTTCTGAAGCTCGTGATTGCATAAGTAAGACTAAAGGAATTGCTGAAGCTCGTGATTGCATGAATAAGACTAAAAAAAAATTTGTCTGAACTCCCAAACCTGCTTAGGACTAAAGAAATTATCCTACATCAGGGGGAGGATCTAGTGATATGTTGAACTCATTTCTCTTTATCGAGGTTACTTTTTCCCACGGGGTTTTGTTACTCGACAAGGTTTTTAATGAGACAACAACATCAGAAATGCAATTCATGAAGAGATGCCAACATCAGGGGGAGCATATAAAGATACTATGATTGACATCAAAAGCGTGTTGAACTCTTTTCCTTCACCGAGGTTACTTTTTCCCATAGGATTTTTCAATTACTCGGCAAGGTCTTAATGAGACAACAATAATACCAGGAATGCAATTCACGAAAAGATGTCAACATCATGGGGAGCATCAAATGATGCCATGATTAACATCAAGATGTGTTGAACTCTTTTCCTTCATCTAGATTACTTTTCCCACATGGTTTTGTTACTCGACAAGGTTTTTAATGAGACAATAGTAGCACCAGAAATATAACATCTCGGTTGAGGTCATCCTTCTCCTTTAAATATTCGGGGTTTTCTACCAAGTGTTTTTCCTGAGACATCTCTACAAAGGAGAAAATTCTTGACAATTGATGCCATTCCAGAAGCTCAGATGTCGTCTTTCTCCTTTAACCAGTTTTTGCCTCGACGAACTTTAATAGCAAGGTTTTGACAAAGCAATGAGTTTGTAATGGTGGTCATACAAGGGGGAGTATTATAGTGAGAAAGTGGTTGACCATTTTAGGTGTCATAGTGCATGAGCTTTTCTCTTCATGCTTGACACATGGTGTAGTTCCTCTACTACTACTAACACATGTAACAATACTCACTCCATCTCTTCCTTGTCTTGTCTACTTAAAGGAAACGTGAGACAAAATGAATACATGAATTCTCCTTCTCTTCTACCTTTGTTTCTTCTCTTTTATGTTTGTCTCCAATATATCTTTGTCTATTTTGCTCACCCTTTTACATTACTTTTTAAATACCCAACTATTCAAAAGATAATTTTTAAATATTCAATTTAGATATTTTGTCTAAAATTATGTTTTTTATTTTAATTAAAATGAACCAATCTACCCCTTCTTTTTAAATTATTTTATTTGTTAAAATCCGAAATACACAGAAAAACAAGAAACAAAATAAAAATAATAATAAAAGAAACAAATACAGTACCTACCTTAAGTTTGGTTCATTTAAGCCTCCACTTCCACTTGTTAACAAATGGCTTCTTTAACGGCATGATGAGTAGCATAAAGAATCAACCAGAGAAACAGAGACTGAGATTTGTGTCATTTGTTTTATTTTTATTTTCTTATTAATCATTTTTATTTTCTAAAAACAGAATTTATTAATCATCTTTTATCATCAAATGACTGGATATAAGTAGTTCATATGACTGATGTGTTATATATGGAAACTACAGTAAGATTAGGGAGTAACATCATTCTGAATTCATTTAAAAATTAACATCGAAACAACAAATCGCATATATGGTAAATTGGTAATGCTCTTACTGTTTTTCACAATGAAACTCAGTCTGTATGTATGGTATTGGGGACATAATATGGCTATTGACACATTATCATAGGACATGGTCAAATAATCACTTGTTAGTATATGCTCTGTATGTGTCTAAGAGTGTTAAATTGGCAAATCCAGGTACATCAAAGTATAAACCCCGGATGAAATCATTTTTATCGTGTGCAATCTAACAAAAAAATATATTTTTGTTAGGATGTATCTGGTTTCATCCTGCATATTTTAATATAAAAATATATTTTCGTCAAGATAGATATGGTTTCATCCTACCAATTTTTGATTTTTATTGATTTTTAGGTTAAGATGGTGGTGATGTTTTGTTACTATTGAAGGTGGTGGTGGTGGCAATGTGGTATTCGTTACGATTGAAAGTGTTGGTAGTGGTAGTAGTTGTGCTCGTTGTTTATGTTGAAAGTTGTGGTGGTGGTGGTGGTTCTTATTTGTATTAAAATTTGTGGTGGTGATTTTGAATAAATTATTATGTCATAGTTAAGCCTTGATGCATCAAGATTCATCTTTCCTATTTTTCATTCCTTAGTTTAAACCACGATGCACCCAGTTTCATCCTGACTATTTTTTGAGTAATTTATTTTTCTTAGTTTAAGACATGATGCAACCAGTTTCATCCTAACTAGTCTTTTTCGAAAAAGAAAAAATTTTGAATTTACTATCACCAATGGATCTTGTTTTGTAGATCATTTAAGACTCTTTCCAAAAATATAAATTTTATTAAAATTAGATATATATATTTTGGAAGTTATGAATTTTTTTGTGATTGGTTATAAAATTAGAGAAAAAAAGGATAAAAAAGAGAAAAACATAAATATGAGGGAACATAATTGTCTAGGATTTTTGGTGTCCAATTCACCCATCCCTTATGTCCACTTCAACCATATTTTAAAAATCTTGGACAATATACCCATTTTCTCAAAAAGTAAGAGCTATAGTCAAATACAACCCATAATACTCAAATTACGTACTAGACCTGGCCTCTCTACTTACTATCCAAGATAGTTTTCCAGTTGATAATCAAATCTGTGAAAGGATAGAATTTGAACCACCCATGAATATTTCCCCAGGAGAAAATATGACTCCTTATTTCAAGATTTAGAGTATACTTATTCTTAGCTTTCATTTTTAGCCATAAATTTTGTAATTGTCTCATTCCAAACTGTCCAAGCAATTGCATGAAGGACAATAAGCCAATTTTTTTCTAAGTTTTTTCCCTTTGTTTCCCTGCCAAGCTTCAGTGTATGATCAAGACTAGTTGTCTCTGTTAGAACAAGTTGTATTGAGAATGTCAGCAAAATAAACATACAATTCCATAGCCTAGGCACAATTCAGTAGCAAGTGATTTACATCTTCTTCACTATTGTTGTATAAACAAGACAAGGTCTCTGATATATTGCAAACCCTCTTGTTTAAGTTATCCATGTAGGTTAATGCGGTGGTCAAAATAGTTTGTTTTTTGGGAAAATACTATTTGTGTAAACTTGTTCCTAAAGTTTAAGAACTTAAGGACCAAAGTTAAGAAAACTTATTCGTAAAGCTTAGGAACTTAAGGGAAGTTAGGAAAACTTGTTCCAAAAGTTAAGATTTCTTAAGGGCTAAGTTTATGTTTTCTATATAAGGGATTAGAATTAGAGGTGTAAAAACATCCAACCTAGAAGAGTGGGAAAACCTTGTGCGTAGGTTTTTGATCACTTTGTTAGGGAGGGTCGATCGAGTGCTACCGTGAGGGTCAATATCGGTGTGAAAGGAAAACTTGTAAAGAGAGAATTTTTGGGTTCTAGTGTTTAGGGTTTAGGGTTTTTGCCATAAACCAAGTTTTTAGAGTGTTTCCATGTTTCTCCTTTGTTGCTGGCAAATGTGAAGAATGTGTTGAAGAGAAAACATGAGGATTGTTTGAAGAATGGTTTAGAGAGTTGATTTATAAGGTTTCTTGATGGTGTCTTAGGTATGTCTTGGTAACTCGATTTGGATCTTCTCCCATTGGTTGTGAGAAGAGAATGTAATGATCTTGATATAATAAAGTTTTTCTGGTAGATATTGACCGGGGATGCAGCTAGCCAATAAAGGTGAACCACATATATCTTATATTGTGATTGTATGTTTGTTTATCTTCTTCTCTTTTATTATTTCTTTTTATTTGGTTCAAATCATCAATTTTTCTTTATGATCCTGTATTCCGCTGCGTTTGAGGTGTCAATTTATCCGACAATCCACAACCGGTATTGTATTGTGGTATGCCATCCAAACAAACATCTACGCTTTGGATGGAACATATTTTACCTATATAGCTTTGTGAGATGTAGTTCCACCACTTATTTTATTGCTTAACCAGTTGTAGCTCTCGTTAACTATTGCTTCAGAAATGAAATTAATGGAAATATCATTTTCCTTTTCTTGCAAGTGTAGGATTACCTAGCAGTGCCAATAAATTTATTAACTCTTCTCTCTCCATTTGAGTGGGGTTTAAGGAACTACTTGGTTTTGAAATATCGTTAGCATTGCCTGGTTTTTTCGTAATATGTATTAATTATAGGGGTATATGTACTTGACAAAGTTGAAAAGTTTGTTCTTAAGGTGGGTCAAAATTGAAAATTTTAAACTCGTGAAACAAAGATGGGTCAATGGTATTAAGTCTTCAAACAAAGAGTTATTTATGCATTATGTTTACTATCCTCCCTCGGTCCCTACGAAATAAAATTTTACTTCAGTGAAGAAGAAGAATAGAGCTTACATAGTGAGAATTTGAGATTGTGATCGTCTATTCGCATTGTGCCGTTTTGGTAATTGACGAAGGACTGAATTTGATTACATAAGGTATGTTTTAAAATATAACCTAGATTATAACCTAATCACAAAGTTCACATTTTTAATTTTGATTGTGAAATTGATTCTGATCTTTAGCTGGTTAGGGGGCTTAGGGTTTTATGAAATTGGGTATTTTAACTTTTTTAAAATGCAAAAATCCATTTGGGAGTTAGTGCGTTTTAATTTATTTAGCTTGTTAGTTCTCGATTGAGAATTGTTTTTTATACTTTCACATAGACAAGTAGATGGTGATGGTCCAGGAAGAAGAAATGGATGAATTTTTGCCACTTTTTACCTCTGATTTGATTAAAGAATTGATGGACACAGACAAACACATATTAATAGAACATTGATATGGACCAGAGGGTAGTTTTCTTATTAAATGAGTTATTATTGCTTGTATTCAAATGCTCAATTCGTTTTCATTTACTTGCAGTTGAAGCTTGGAAGTATGGAAAGATACTACAAAAGGAAGCCATCGCCAACGGCTAATTTATCGCCACTTACCTTCAAAATAACATGACGGTAGTATAGATGAAGTCACATCATCTTCGCAAAAAAATGCTAATGGATTGGAAGAAAGTGGCATCACTGGCATGAGAATTCAAGTTCCGCAACCATACCCTCCTCCCAAGACCAGTGGGAGCAACTCAATGCTTTTGAGTGAGGATGAATTAACAAATTTTCCTACAGACCCGGAACTTACAATTAATTTTCCTACAGACCCGGAACTTACAAATTTTCCTACAGACCAGTGGCATCACTATTAATTCCAGGTGCGCAAGGAGTATTTGCATATATAAGAAACTTACAATACGATGTATGGATTTATGCTTTTGTTTTTGAAGATGTTGTTTGCATCTTCTGGTATTTTGTAATTTTGTATAATCACGACAGATGCCCATATGTGATAGTGTTGAAATGTTGTTAACTTGAAAAAGACTTTAATTTCTTCCTTTTTATATACAAGTAGTTCTCTTTGTCTTCGTCATAACTTTCTTTGCAAGAGTGCTGGTGTAGTCTTTTTACTGGCCTGTTTCAGTTTGCATTTTGTAGCATTAGTTTGCTATACCGGAATTAGGTAAGAGTGATGCTAGATTCTTTCTTTTAATCAGCTTCTTGCTTGGCTACTTAAACTGGCATCAAGATCCACTAATATTCAACGGAATGATACGCTTATACAATGTTCTTTCTCCTTCATTGGTCGATGCCGATGCATCTGAGGTAACAAATGCTCATCTCACTTGTATCCTTTTTATAGCTTAAATATGGATCAATTTTTTTTTTGTGGATGTCGGGAAAAAATTTATTGACCCATAGAATATAAGTCCTGGCTCCATTCTTGGTTGGGTTTCTTTTAAGTTGAATAGTCCACTTTCCATCTACAACTAAGTATCCCACTTAGCCCATTTGTTTACCACCACCTTAAAAGCATGTTGATGAGATACATAGAAGGGAGTATTTCTTCCGGTCATCATACCAAAAATTGACTGGTTACCCATATGATGTTAGGAGAGATACTGGCTTGGATTACCTGTTTTTCCTTTTGTTTTCTTTTCATAAAACCTCTGCCGTGAGGTTGAGAAACATCCTTAGACCAAAAATCTTGCTCGCTAGATGAAGTCTTTGCCTGCACCACTCTTCCCCATAACGCCTTATTCTCAACAACATACCTCCATCTCCACTTTTCTAGAATTCCCTTATTAGTGAGCCTTACGCTTCTTATAGTCAACCCACCTTTTTTTCATAGGCCTACACAGTTTATCCTAGGATACCCAGCATATTTCTTATTTTCTTGTGTAGCTCCCCGAAGAAAATCTCTCACAAACTTAATCATCTTCTTTCCACTGCAGCCGGCATCTGCATCAGTGACGTGAAATAGACAGACAAGCTTGCAAGAACACTATTGATTAGAGTCAATTTCCCTGCCTTGTGAGAAATCTTCATCTCCACACTGCGATTTTCTTATTTAACTTCACCAAGATCACATCCCAAATTTTTCCTTCTTCAAAGTAGCACCTAGAGGTAACCTACTTAAACCTCCTCTTTGATGAATAAAATCATAGCTAAAATAAATCATTTGTTATTAACGAAATGAAAGAAATGATCCTAACAGAATCATTACAAAGATACTTATAGTATCTGAGACAGCGCGTATAACAATATCACATGACATACATAACTATTAATACTACACACGATATAAAATAAGGGGCACCTATACAAAGTTATAACTAAATCAAAAAAAGAAAAAACAAGTAGTTTCTTATATCTGGCTTAATTGGGATCTGGTAGAATTGATTGGGGGCTAATAGAAATTTATCCGCACTACCAAAATTATAGGGGGTAACAAATAGTGATAAAAATACTAATATATCCTTCTCTAATAACTAATCATAAAACCCTACTATACTTAATCTATCAATCCCCATTCTATTCTAAAACCAAAAATTAAAATCAATTCCACTCTTCTCTTTTTCTTCTAAACTTAGCGACCCTTTTTTTTGTCGAAATCAATTCACTGTCGTAATTGTTGATTCGAAAATCTTAATCAACGATTAATTTCTTCTAAAAACATGGCTCGTACGAAGCAATACTAGAGAAAAGTTGACAACCCTAGAATCGTAGAGAAACTAAAAAGAAAGTCAAATTCGCGAAGCACCAAAAAATCAAATCTTGGAGAATAAATCGACGAAATGACCCCAATTAGAGAGTAAGTAAACTAAAACACATTATTCTACTTGTTGTGATTGTTTTATGTGTATTTTGAATGTAAAATTAGGCCTGTAACTGTAAAATAGCAGTTACATAGAATATGATCATCATGGTTGCAAACCTTAGAACATGGCGACTTTCATATGTATATTAAATTTATGAAAAATCGTCATGGTCTTTGATTATCGACCATGACGACCCTTACTTATTTTTCCTGAAGACGAAGAGTTTTTTTAGGGTCGCATCGATATTTTATCTTAAACCATGACGACCCTAAATGTTTATTTTCACTGAAGATGAACTCTATTAGGGTCGCATCGGTTTTTACCTTTAACCAAGACTATCTTAGTTTTAAAGTTGTCAAGGTCGTCATTGTATTAGGGAGGGGCGTCATGGTTTACCTAAGGATTGTTATGGTCGCAAATTTAGACCATAACAAACGGTATTCTGAGTCTATGAAAGTGATACTGATTTTTTTATTTTTGTGTATTTTCAATTGTAGTATGCTTAAAAAGACAAATAAAGGAAAATGAAAACATCTACCAACTTCTCCTTCCAAACCTCCGTGCAAAGATAAAATTTTGTTTATTGGTCCATGCATACATAAATTTTTCCTTGTATAGACGTACCATGAAGCTTGGAAATACTCGACCGCTTTGCTATGATCCCTGCTCCAATCATCAATGAACTTTTGCAAATTTTAAAAGTACGTTACCTCGGTAGTGGAATGAGACAAATTGTCCCAATATTTTATAAATTTCTTCCATTTTTCTCACTCTTCACCGTATTGTTCCTTTTCTCTTCCGCCCGTTCCTCTCAGGAAAGTTGACTCAGACGTTGGTCTTCCTCCTTCGAACGCTGAGTACCGGTGTTTGGCTTAGGCTTTTGGATATGACGTCTACAATTCGAGAGGATATTGCACTAGATGTGCCACACGCATAGAAAATTTTGAGCGAGTTGAAAAACATGATGAATGACCTTCATCAATGCAATCTCCCTATCGGTAATTATAACCGCTGGAGTTTCTTCACCGCGGTAAATCAACCTCAATTGTTCCAACGCCCAAATATAGTTATCTTCTTCCTCTTTTTCCATAAAACACCAAGCCACCGTGAATGGTTGCTTGTCCGAAGTATGTCTGAAAATGTTTAACATCAGGATGTTATACCTATTAGTATTATAGGTACAATCTATCATCAAAACCTGATAAAAACATTACCTATGCCACCATCTTCGGATACGCAAGAAAAATATGAGTCATTTTTTTTCCGGACCCACCTTTGTTTGCATCGTGTAGTCTAGCTTATCTGCTACCCACTCTGATTGTTGTATAATTAATATACCATGCCATTCCGTTCTTTTGAGCGTTGCTTTGGCAGCATACATTGTAGAAATGGTAGACAAATTATCATTATCATCCTCCTTTATCTTGTTAAGGATCTTAAGAGGTCTACTTCCATTCATCTTCTGGTCCGTGTCCATCTGAGGTGGTTTCAACCGGGAGTATGGGGTGTGTCCAATAAGACTTAGGGGTAACAGAAGGTTACGACGACTACCAGGAACACTCTCCAATCTCTGATGACCACTATCATAAATCCTATTAAATACAATCCTAAAGGGACACCCACACTTCTTTGTATTTGATTTGTAGACCCTCATCGTCTTCTTATAGTATTTATAATACTTTGCTTTATGGCTTACACGTGTGGCCTCTCTCGTAAATTATCTCAAACCTTGTAGCATTGACTTGGTTGTTTTGAACCAACACACACATTTTCTCTTTGGCCTTGGAGATAACCCATTCCTTTGCCTCCACCTTAGTTTCCCATGTCTACATTGCACAAATTATATATCCATGAGAAGTATCCTTATACATTCACGAGAAGACTAATCAAATTATTTTAGAACGTATATCAATTCAAAGGGTAGATGATATACCATGTCAGTCATATAGTGGTGGGAAGTGTCCAACCCTATCTTAGATACGAGTTTAGGTTCATCGCTTATTTTTTCAACCACCTACAAAGAAAGAAAATAGATATAAGCAAACACAATGATAGGAGTCGTCATGGTCTCAAACTATCGATTATGACGACTTAGTTTATAGTCTTCATGGTAGGCTTTAGCAGTTTGAAGACTCTAATTACCTGGAAATTCATGTCCTTAGAAGTTGTTATGGTAAAACATCAGGACAGTGACGAACCTATAAGCATTTATTTATTTTTTTACTTGCAAGCAATAAGGTTATGCCGATCAACAACTAGTTTTTTCAAAAAACTAGTTGTTGGGTCCATAAAATATATAAAATAACTCTTCACTAATCTCATCCTCACCCAAACCATACATTTTAACTATCAAATTCAAATTCAACTAGCTTTTTCATCCAAAAGAAAAATAAAATAAAATGACGGCTACTCCTCACTGAAAATGAAGATACAATGATAGTTAGAGCGTGGGTGACTTGGACAACCCATGAAGAAGAGCTTAAGTAAATGGAGCTTATAACCACCAATAATATCTTGGATCCAAACTCCGATTTCTAGTGGTACCGTGTTTATATAATTTTCGTGGCATTAGACGAAAATCGCAATTATAGAACACTCAAGATTCAAAGAACTTTTCAGAGAATGTGAAGCTTTTAAAGAGGATAAAAGAAAATATGTCAATAATGATTTCATCCAAAATAGTTTTGAGTAATAGTAACTTGAATCTATTTGTTTTTTCAGTGGGTGATGGCTCACGCCGGATATGAGGTTGTCCAAGGAAAAAAGTTTGATCATGATGATTGTTATCGCATCTTGAAAAATAATTTATACGATTTCACCCTATATGAATAAGTGTGTAGGGGAAATGCTATGATCTATGCTATTTATTTTCCTTCAAATGTTATGCTATGAAAGATGTTTTCATTTTTCGTCTCAATGAAATTCTTATGAAAGATGTATTCCTTTTCAATGAAATTGTTTTACAAAAGCAAAAATCAAAAAATTCTCAAACAGAGTCATCAAGGTTATGAATATCGACAATGACGATTGTATATTAAACTTGGTTAGAGTCTTTATCGTACATGGTGTGAACCGATGCGACCCTAACACAAATTTTATACATGAATTTTTTTTTTTGATTCAAGAGTCGTCATGGTATAGACATAGTAAAATGACGACCCTTACTTAGACAAGTCAGGTAAGAGTCGTCATGGTCATATGTTGGACCATAATTTTTTTCATAAAATAGTAAAGGTACAGGTAAGGATCGTTATTGTTGGATGTTACGACCATGAAAACCTATGAAGAATCGTCATGGTCGTAACCTCACGATCATGCCGACCTTTGCGCTGTGTCTTTGCTTCCCCACTATGATTCGATGATTTTAACGAAAACTTCGACCATTCGTAAGTTATTGGTAGTTTACATGAGTGTTTTGAGTTATGGGTTCTTCATTTTGAGCTTTGGTTTCCACATTTTGAGCTTGAGGTTCTTCATTTTCACCCTCATTTCATGCTTCATATATTAGTCGATCAAACGTTATATATCCGATCCAACTGAGAATCTAAGTTAAGATCAACACCATCATCTTTGTTATTTTAAGCTTCACCAACATCATTGTTTCCTCTAGAATCACTCTGTAATACCCCAATTCGGCAAGTAGGGTTCGCCGAATGGAATATAGGTAATGGTTTGTCCTTTCCTAACACCGAGGCCTTTTCAGCACAGTTGGCTCTAGAGTTGGCAAAAAACTCTGCAGTTAAGCGTACTCGGGCGGGAATAATCCAGAGATGGGTGACCTCCTGGGAAGTTGCTGCTGGATAACCGCAGCGGTGCCCCTTGAAAACCCCACACTGCCGGATGACCGCAATGGCTAAGTGGGGACAATATCGGTGGAAGGTCGGGTCATTACACACTCATTTCTCTAAACCCTAGTTTTCACTTTTTTCCCTTCAAAAGCCCATATTCTTCTCTACTCATAAAAAAAACAACAAATTCTCTAATTTTAATCCTCCTAACCATAATCTATATAACTAATCTAATCTAATTAATTAACTAAACTTATCTTGCTCTTAAGAGTAATCAAATGGGGGTAGTTTAGCCATTTATAAATATATGTGGTAAGGGGTTCTAGGAATTACTTTTGGGTGACCCTAGCTATTTATCTTTTCCTAAAGCCTCCAATTAATTCCACCATCCCCCGATTAAGCCAGGTTCTTATACTTGATTAGCAATTACTTTTATAATAAAATAGAAAATTCTTTGCCTACTAATTGACCTACCTAGTTTCCCTTTTCCTTTGCTTGTGGAACAATCTAGAAATGCAAAAATCAGTATGCCGTACATATATATTTTAAAAACCCAAAACAAAAAAAATATACGATGTAAAAGAATCGAATAACAAAGTACAATTAGTCTTTCCCCACCAACAATGGACATGCAAGTTGATTTAAGGAAGTTAAGGAAGAGTCTTTGTAAAAGTAAATCCAACACCTTAATTTACAAGTACATAATCTTCATATCTAATTACCCTTAGTTCACATGAAATCTGTAGTAGCCATTTTTTTTAGCTATACATCCCAAACTACACAACACAATCAACTGTACACTAACAACCATAGTAAGAATCTAACTATCAAACGTAACAACACATAAAAATTTACGTTATTCGGTATGTTTACCTACGTCCACAGGATAAAACCTACATATTCTTATTTATGTAAAGGATTATAAAAGATCTTGGACTAAACAGTACACTCTCAAGGTCAAGAATTCTCTTATAGTATACGCCTAATTCTCTCATAAAATGATCCTCCCTCACTCAGTGGTTTAGCCCTGAATTTTTAAACATAAGTGTTGATACAACCAAAGTTACAGTGTTAAGCATGTATGTATTTTTTTCTATATTCGGATCGGGTCCTAACTCCCGAAGCTTTCTATTCCACCCCCTATATAGTCTTCATCACTCCCAATCTTGATCCAGTAACACTTGTATCCAAGTGATCGGGTCCCAATCTGTTCTGACCTTTTGCTCCTCTTCAATATCCTTTACTAGTTGCATTTAATGCCTTGTCTCCTTCTTTAAACTCAACTGTTCATCCTCTCCACCCCTTTCCATGTGTATTTATCATGTCTTATATATGGTGGTAGATATCTTGGGCAACACATTGGACCCCTAGTTCTTATATGATGCTTTTCTCCTTATGTTGTTCCCATGGTACTTCTTCTAAGATATATGTCTGTACCTAGATATTTTTCGACTACATTTTTACCCTTTTTTTTCCATCTCATCCGAGGGTGAGATGGGAAGAAAATTTCCGTATTATTTGGTAACCGCCTCCACGTCTTATTGTAACCACCACGTCTCCACTCTCCCCCATTACTTTTTTACTTTATGACCTATTACTTCTTCAGCCGGTTTATATTTTCCTCAAAATTTTCCCCATTTACAAAAGATATTCTTCTTGGGTTTTGCATAATTTCCCAAAAAGTATTCTTTCATCTTCCCCCTATTTTTTCTCTGTGTTTATTCTACCATTGAAGTTCCTTCCTAAATCTCCCCTCCTCATCTTTTTTGCCTGATTTTTCCTTAGAATAGCTTATTACTTTATCGTCATGTCAGGAAGATTATCACAAAACCCTGTTCGTCCTTCGAAAATGTATGTTAATTATTTGTTTTCCGAAAAGGATTTTTTACTTTTTGATGCTTTATTTCCTGCTTATGCTTCCTCATGTTGTTCTCGCAACATGATTGATTTGATTTTCCCCGATAGTTGTTTTTTTCCTCCTTATAAGGTTGCTGATAAAAAGTATCAGTCCAAATATGTTGAGGGCAATTATTCCGGGGACTCCCAATTTATTGTCAATCTCAAGGATTGGCATAATCTTCAAGATTTTGAGATGACATTATTGGCGGGCCAGAAGGGATCTATGGATGTAAAAAAGATCAAAGAGTTTCCCATGTTTCTGACTATACAATCGTGACTAAGGGTCAGTTGGAAGATGGTCTTCGACTCCCCTTGTATCATCCTTGTCGCCTTTTTATGTAAGAGATCTTGTCCTGATGCTCCCTCACTCGGGCTCTGGGACAGTATACTGGAAACTTGAATCGCCTTGTATCGGAGTGGGAGAGACAAATTAAAGGTTGATATTCCCCTAATGAGCATTCCCTATCATCCTTTTGAGGCTCCAAATTACACTTACACATTCCAGAGCTTTCTCGAGAACTACAGACATTTCACTCCCTCTACTGGCGTGTTCGCTGGGTTCTCCTGTAGACCTTTGAGAGTTCGGACCCTTGCTGAGGATGCTCATAGATTGATGATGGATGAGGATCCAGAATCTTATAAAGCCACTAACAAACATTTGCGCCAGAAAAATGATCCTTTCTGGATGAAGGTGCCTCTATCCATTCGCGGTGCCACTGTTCATGGACAATATCCTCCTCCTGTGGTGGCTGGGTGTCCCCATATCTTCCTTGGGTGTTGAACATGTTTAGTTTTTTTTTTTTTTTTACCTTTGTACATATTTTCAAATTTTTATTTTGTTTTTGGTTCTAGGGATAGAAAAGAACTTCCCGAGGGGGAACGGGTGGAATAGAAGACCCAAATATTGAGGACGCATCGGGGGAAAAATTGAAATATCCTCATATGGTTTCTTCCCCTTAAAATCATGGCTTTCGAGGAAAAGGGGTTGCTAATATGGAACGTATTGGAGTTCCTCTTTGATGTTCAGTGGTCCTGTGTACAACACCATGGGCATACTTTCCTTTTCTTCTTTTGATGCCCAGTCTCCATCTGCGATGATGGGGTCTATCACTTTTCAGGATCCCATCTTTCACTATATGATGACTTTGTTATGTTATTGATTGCTATCTTTCTGGTCATTTTCCAATCGTGCCCTCTTCCTTAACCTTTGTACCTGAGATTGTAGAGTAATAAATACAAGTTCTTCCTTCTGGCCTCGTATCATACTGCATGTGAGAAGAATGAGCTGCTGGTGAAGGAGTTGAAGCTTGATATGGAGAGGGTCCGAAAGCTAAATAAAGTAGTTTCCAAACATTTAGATAAATATATATCTTGAATTCCCCCATTTATTTTTCTTTCGTGGTATGCCCCTGTCAATAGGGTCCTAAGTCATAGTTTCTGGGGGTAGCTACCATCGAACGTATAGAGAAGGTTGTTGAAGATGAGTATCAGCCCCAACGCCAAGAATTTCATGTGAATCAAATAGATACAAATATTCTGAAGCAGAGGATTCGTAATAAAGATAATAAAATTGACCGCCAGGAAGCTGATATTGAAAAATTTCATCATCTGGATGGTGAGTGTCGGCTCCTGCTCGATTCCTATGAAGAAAGGTACTCAACTCTAGATTTGAACAAGGACTAACTTTCAGATAGGAACATACTGACCCGCTGTAAAGATAATGATATTGTGGGTCTTCGAATATACAGAGAGAAAACGAAAGCTTTATGACCACAGTAATCGTGAACTAACTCAGGTGCAATGTCACTTAGAGAATCTGCAAAGGATCTATGAGCGTCTTAAGCCTAACATGGAAATACATTGGAGCACTGCCCACAAATCTTTGGGGAAAACTTAGCAGAAATATTTGGTGATTTTGATATTGCTAGCTAGGATCCAAACTGAAGAAAATCTTACGCTTGTTATTTATAGACTTATAGGTTGTTGTATGCTTTTGTTTTATAATTTTTAAAATAATAATGATTAATCATGGTATGTACTGATGTAACTTTCAATGTTGTCATAACTGAGTAGAACAAAGTAGAAGAGCTAGGGCGCGAGATTTTGTGCCTTAAGGAAAATGAGACTCATCTGGATGATACTTAGAGAAAGCACGTAAGGAGAGAAACGAGATTCAACATGCCTGAAATCCTGATGCCCAGAAGTTTGAGTCCGATAAGATTTTCTTGAAAAACGACTTGGAATCCCAAGTGGAAGGGTTGGTGAAGGCCGAGGTCAAGAAGCTCCTAAGAGAAAAGAAAGCCAAAGCTTCTTTAAAGGAAAAAACATCGGGGACCACTGCTGAGAAGCCTGCTGACCCTGCTGCTTAGGATCTACATTTCCTCTTCTTTTTTCTTATTTATGCTCACTTTCGTTATTTTTTAAAATATTGTTTTATCCCAATTACTTTATTTTTTTGGGTGTTGCGTCATACTTTTTTATTATCCTTAGTGGTTGAGGGTTGAAAACTTTTATGATTTCCTGAAGTTCAAGTATGCTAGTTAGTTGTTGTCCATTCCTTTGTAGGAATTTTGAGTTTTAGCTTATAAGCTCTTAGTCTCATGACCGAACCTAAACTAGGTCGTATACCCACAACAGAGAGA
Source organism: Papaver californicum (assembly GCA_023531435.1). Lineage (NCBI taxonomy): Eukaryota > Viridiplantae > Streptophyta > Magnoliopsida > Ranunculales > Papaveraceae > Papaver > Papaver californicum. Next base: position 3,120,530 of record JAJJMC010006776.1, read on the forward strand.
ATCATCGAGCCCGATGTCATGTCTCGATCGAAGTACCTCATCATTATTGATTGTACGATGGGATGGGTCGCTAGGAAAAACCATGTAAATAACATGATCACCTTTATAGATGATCCAAATTGACCAACTGATTTTACTAAAACCACAACCCTTAGGCCACCCCGTGTCTAGTCTTGATTAATATACATGAGTATTAATGACCCGTTTAGCTCACAACCCCTGGATCACTGATTTTTGTAATCCGAAATGACAATTGGCTCGAGGATCTAGGGCCCTTAAGTCATACCGCGACCAATCTTGATTATTTTCCGAGAAAATTGTATGATCTGAATGGATTATAGCCCATTGGTCAACCCCTGAGGATGTCATCCGAATTCTAAGGGTTGTGCGTACCCATACATTTCCTTTTTATGGATGATATAATTTCAAGTGTTTGATGTTCCTTGGATGTTGTAACTCTATTCCATTTGGCCTTAATAAATTGTAAGGTGCTTCTCTTACCTTTGAGAGAATGGTGAATGGTCATTCCCATCTTGGTGCTAGTTTTCCAACTGTCTTTTCACGTTCGTACTCTAGGATTTTTCTTAGGACTAGATATTATGGGTAAAATTTATTGTCATTTCTTATCATATTCTCTTCTTAACCTTCCCTGGTAGTTCTCCATCTTTTGCATTGCTATCTCACGTTTTTCTTCCAAATCATCCAACTTAGCTCAGATCAAATCTGAGGTTAGCTTTTTCACTAATGCCTCTGTTTTGGTAGTGGGTATCATTACTTCGGTTGGAATGACGACTTCTGTTCCATATGTTAACATGAATGGAGATAAGCATGTGGATTCCCTTTTAGTTTTTTGGTAGTCCCATAACATATTGTGTAACTTTTTACACCATCTCCCATAGTTCACATCTAATTTATTCTTCAGATTGTCAGTTATCGTCTTATTTGTGATATCAGCCTCTCTATTGCTTGGGGGATATATGAGAGTGGATTCATTTTTCCGGATCTGGAAGGTGTTGAACAACAAATTTATGTTTGTTCCTTATAACTGCTTTCCATTATCATATACTATTGTGGATTGAATGCCAAATTGACATATGATATTTTCGAATAGGAACTTGAAGACATCCTTGTCTCAAATGTTCTTTAGAGCAACAACTTCCACCTATTTAGTGAAGTAGTCAGTAGGTACTATCAAGTACATTTAATGCAATGTTCCCACATAAAGTGGCCCCACTATGTTTATCCCCCACATGGCGAAAGGAAAGTAACTTATGAATGAATTCAAAGATGTAGAAAGGGGCGTGAATCTTCTTCCCGAATCTCTGATATTCTTCACAGGCTTCGGCCATATTCTTCGCTTCTTGGATCATGTAGGGACATAAGTACCCTTACGTTTTTTTCTTCTGGTCCAAGCCCCTTCCCGAGTTGCGATTCCCCGCATCTCCATAATAAAGCTCTGCCAATATTTTATAGCCCTCCTCCTTGTTTAAACATCACAACAAAGGTCCTAAAAAGGATTGCTTATACATGATCCCATCTTCGTCCATGCCTGGTATTTCCTTGATCTCAACTTCTTAAGCCAAAGGGAAGTCAACTAAGAGTTCAGATATGTCCTGGGATTTTATTGTTATTCGTGTCTCACACGACGTGAAATTATTTAATCTGGGCTCCCCACTTAATTATTCTTGTCGTCCTTGTTGAGTTGTCTAGTATTGCTTATATGGATGATTTGGTCAGGAATCTAATCGTATGGGCATGGAAGTACGTCCTTAACTTCTTCATTGTATACACCAGGTCCAAGATTCACTGCTCAATTTTAGTATAATTTATTTCAGCTGAAGTTATGGTTTTGCTTATGAAATAAACATGTTTTTCTTCTCCCCCGACCATTCTGACCAGAACCACACTAATTGCATATGATGTTGCCCCCAAGTAAATTTTCATAACCTCAGCTGGGTTTGGCCTTTACATGACTAGTAACTTTGCAAGATGTTCTTTGATCTTCAGGAATGCTTGTTCACACTCTTTACTCCATTTAAATTTGTCCCCCTTTCTCAGGGTATTAAAAAAAATTTACACCAGTCTGAAGACCTGTATAAGAATCGGTTTAGGGATGCCAAACTCCCGTTTAGATTCTACATATCCATGACGGTGGTGGGGGATGAAATTTCTTGGATGGCCCTAACCTTTTCGGGGTCAGCCTCAATCCATTCTTTGGTACCATATATCCAAATATTTTTCCCAATGTTACCCAGAATATATATTTAGCGGGGTTGACTTTCATTTTGTATTTCCTTATTTATTGAAATATTTTCCATGACATGGTCCAGTGACTTGGTTTTCATGAGAATATCGTCGACATAGACTTCTATGGTTTTATGGATCCAATCTTCAAGCATATCTTCCACCAGTCTTTCATATGAGGCCCCAGCGTTCTTCAATCCCAATGACATCTTGGTATCACAATAAAATTCTCACGGGGTGGAAAAAGCATCATGTTCCTGATCCTCAAGATCCAGAGGAATTTGGTTGTATCCCGAGCATCCATTCATGAATGATAGTTATTCGTGTTCTGAAATTGCGTCCACCGGCTGGTCTATATTTGGCAAAGGAAAGTTTTCATTTGGGCATGCCTTTTTGAGATCACTGAAGTCTCTGCATGTGTTTACTCCCCCATCCCTCTTGGGCACGATGACCATATTTGATATCCACTTAAAGTACTATATTTTTCTGATTACTCCCGAGGCTTCATACAGCTCCTGTTGTTTTTCGAGGGATATCCCTCGTATCTTTTTCCACATAGGCTTGAACTTCAGATCTATCTTCAAGTGGTGGCAACAGACTTCTGGGTCTATCCCTGTCATCTCTTCCATTCTCTTGATTTTCTAACTTATTGAACTCTTCTATGGTTAGCAACGACCTAACTTTTATTATCTTCTGATCCTCCTCCTTTCCAATATTAAGATTTTTGGTTGGCTCAAGAAATATGAAATTCGGCTTCGGAGGTCCTCTTGGGGTTGCGTTATTTAATTACTATGCTTTCTCTTATGCTCAGGTGTCATTTTTGGCGACGACCTGAGCCATAGATTTTGTTATTTCCTACTGGTATCTTTCTTATTTTGTTTTTTTCTTACCCTATTTAATTCTACTTCTAATGTCTTCATTCTGTTGTACATCCATCTGCATACAATACTTGTCCTTTTGAGGATCTCTAAGGGTTTTTTTTATTCCTTTGAATGTTGGGAATCTTAGCCTTTGCTGATAGGACAACGCAACTCCTTTGATTCATGCGAGCCAGGTGCTCCCTATTATGGCCTCATACGGTGAGACCACACTAGCACACAAAAAGTGGCCAAAGTATCCAAGTAATCCCCAACTTCAACTTTGAGAGTAACTTCCCCTTTTTGGATTGGTAATTGAACGGTTAAAGCCATAAATATTGTAGGTGGAAGGGATTAAGATGATAATTGCATTCTTTTAAAGGTGTCGTAAAACAATACTTCCACCGAGCTTCCACTTTCTACCAAAATTCGGGTCACTCCCCATTCATGGACTTCCAAAGTGATTACCAATAGGTCACTATTCTCCTTTCCATTCATGGGTACATCTCTTACCGAGAACGAGACAGGTTGCAACATCCATGGCTCAATTGGAAGTGCTTTTTCCACACTGTATATCTCCTTATGTGAGTAATCTCTTTTATTGATTCTTGACATTACTCCATTCCCAGTCGCAAGTTTTGTATCTAAGATTGAGAATTGTATCGCATTGAAGGAACAATGTATTCATGCTTATTCGAACCTGATGCACAAAAGCCTCTGCATTGGTAAGGGTTGTAGCATGTATTTTTAAAGATACTCATCGTCTATCATTTTTTGTACTATTATCTTCATATCTCTATACTCGTTGGTGGAGTGTCCCCGAAGCTAATAGTAAGCATAGTAGTCGGGATGATTTTTTGTTTTCTCTGGATGCACTCCTCTATTCCATGGATAATGTATGTCATTCCTTCTCTCCACTTCTTTAAATATCTATTTCAATGGTGGGTTAGGTTGGGTATAAACTTTGACCTCGAATCGGGGTATCTTTCCTCGACCCTGCCATCCTCCCTGCACTTGGTTTTTGCTTTGAGGTTTGATAAGTGTCTAAAACACTTTAATTACTATTAATTAGGTATACTTTATTGTATTTCTCTTGTAAATTTTGTATTTTATACTTTTTTTTGAGTTAGGTACTTTGGAGTCATAATGAGTAAAAGAAGAGAAATATGAGCTTATAGCATTGCATGGATACATTAAGTGTTAGACGAATCAAAGTGGGAAATGACTCAAGTCGATATTGTGAGAAAACAGTCTATTGTTAAAGGCAAATAAGACATTTACTCACGGCAACCATTAAATTGAATTAATAGATTATTCAGGGAAGCCCGTATTTAATTTTGGGTGCCTAAATCTACCATTTTGTTATAACCTAAAAGTAGGTTGAGTTCATTGCTTCACTCCTCTTCTTAATATTCGACCAAGACTACACCAAGATCTCATGCCGGCGATGCTAGGGTCAGAGAAATACGTCTCGACAGAGTGAGGAAGGTTGGATAGAGATTGAAAATAAAAGGAAGAAAGATTGAGCTCGATATATGATTGGTGGTTTTGGGTCTGTTGGTCCAAGAAATGAAGAGAAGAAGAATATTTTGTTGCCAGCGAGAAACAGATGGAAGATGGTGGTGAATAAGAAATGTTCAGACATGATTGAAGAGAAGATGGTTTTCAAAGATAACCAAGACAAGGAACAAAAAAGGTTCAAGTATGATGAGGATTTGGGTTTTATTTAAGTTCATATGACAACCAAGATAAAAACAGAAGTGGCTCGAATTTGAGATGGTTGCAGTGGATTTGTGAATTGTTAACATGAAACAAAAGTTGTGAAAAAATTGAGTGAGGAAGGGAGGATGGGTTGAGATGCAAGTTAAATTTGGAGCTGGTGATGGAGGATTCAAACATGGTAGTGAACCGAGAGAGGTAAAGATATTGAATGTGTCTTATGTCTCTGTGGGTTGCAGAGAAATAGAAAGTGAAGAAGTTGTTGATGCCGTAATTGGAGTATTTCAGGAAGAGTGTTGGGTGTCTGTGTTGATTAATAATGTTGAATCATGAAGAATAAATGGAAGTAATTCCATGGAAGGAGATTTAGAAGAGGTTGCAAATCAACACATTCATCATCAAGTGTTCGTAGAAATGCCTCAATGAAGGATGAAATTGGTCGTGAATAGGTTTCAATAGCCTGTCACTTTCGTAAAACTGACAAGCTTAATTGTTTGAATTGTTGGAAAGCTTGTCAGTTTCGTGGAACTAACAAGCTTAATAATTAAACAGTTTGGATGGCTTGTCAGTTCCAAACTATAGTATTTGTGTTCTACTACTCCTAGGGCTGTCAACGGATGTTAACGAAACGGATAATGGCTCAGCCGTATCCGATATCCGATAAGCTTATCGGATATTCGATATCAGATAAGTTCCGACGGAATCTTAACCTTCATATCCGATTCCGTTTCGTTAAGATTATCGGATATCCGATATTATCCGATAAATATCCGATAGCTGATAGAAATCTTATAAACCTATTTTTTCACTTCAAATTTTTTAGTTCATTTAAGCATTTCTAGTTCACAATTCAATTAAAACACATACAAAGTGAATTGCAAATTTAAACATACTTTAAGTATGTCAACAAAAACAAGTAAAAACAGCAAGAAAGAGAACATTTTAGTTTAAGTATACTTTAAGTATGACCCAGCTGAAACTATCCAGGGACTGGGCTAGGTCTGTTTAAGTACAACACTACTATAGACATTACTGCCAGCAGGGGCGGAGATATTTTTGGCTCGACAGGTTACTAAGAAATGTCACGCACTTAACCAGTTGCAGTAGTGTAGGATGTATAAACCTAGAGGAACACTATTAACAAACAAAAATAAAATATTCACAGACTACTGTTGGATAATATTAATCAAAATTAACCTTACAGTATAACACAAAAATCCATCCAATCTATTGTTTGAACTTACAATTAACCTAAATGCCAATAGGGATTTTGTATACTGATTCAACCCCAAACATTTGAATCAACAGGTATTTCGTAATTCAAGCATGAAAAAAGGAAATCAATTACCCAGCCAATAGGTTTATAGCTAAAAGTCTATTAACTGCTTTCTCCAAATAAGTTTTATAGCTTCCCTCTTACATGCCTAGTAACTACTAAGGTAATGACAAATGAATACGTTTAGCCATACTATAGGACCATCGCAGAAAGTCAGCAATCAAACTGTTGTCTCATTCAACAATATCTTCAATCAAATACACTATAATCCATATCAAAGAAACAGACAAACTGAAGGAGTTCATGAGCAAAAGATCCAGTCGAAGTTGTATGAGAATTCAATCTACTATATACCTAACAATATCATGTTCGAACGAAGCATAGATCAAATTTATCAAACATACAAATTACACCACAAAATCCGAATCAAGCAGAACTAACTTTATGAATTAGATAAATTGAACCTAGCAAAATAAGATTAATTAAAAGGATAATAATACTGTGATTAGAAAGAGAATATACCCAATAGATTCAAAGAAAAGGCAATCTATAACTCTAATAATTTCAGCTTCTTCAGTGATAGATAGATATTCCAATGGATATACAGAGAAAAGTAAATTGACAATTCAAAGCATTAGAAAGCTTCCAACTTTATGGATATCATGATAGAATAGAACCCTAAAAGTCTTCTAACAATTAGATTTAATAAAGATTCTCTTTACTAGAAACAAAAACCCCGGAATTAGAACTTTTCAAAACTTCTTCAATGATTGGAGAAAAATGGGTGACTCAATGGGGTAGTATTACTTATCCAATTGAATCAGATACGATAGCTGTGATTGTTATGGATTACTACAGAGAGTAGATCACAACAAAAACTGTAAATCATATAGGACCCAAAGATGACAAAGGATGTATTAACTAGGATTCTGGGAAGAATGGTAACCAATTGCAAAAGAGGAGAAACCCAAGAAGTTTGATTTATCGATCTTAATCAAGTTAAAAAAACCCAAATATTTTTTATTCTCATAAAACCCTAGTTTCATTTTTGTTACATACATGTTGTGACGATAGAGGAAGAAGATGGTGGTGGTGATGAAGGGTGCCGTTGATGAAGTGTTTTTCACTGAGAGGGGGACGAGAACTGTGTCTCAGTGTCTGTCAAGTGTGGACGAGAAGTAGAACTCAACTGTGTCTGTGAAGTGAAGTGTGAACGAGAACGAAAGATCCAAAGAGAAAGACTGAAAGAGGGGTAGCCGGGTAGAATAGAAAAGTTTTAGTAATAGGTTATCGGTAACGGATAATATCCAACGGATACTGGCTTAGCCGGTTCCGTTACGATAACATAAATGTCCGATAGAAATATCCGGTTCCGACATCCGATATCCGTTATATTGGATAATATCCTATAGGATCCCGGATTATCGAAAACGGCTATCGGATTTCGGATTGGGATTGACAGCCCTAACTACTCCTAATTGGAAGACAAGTTAGAGGCTATATAAGGGGAGAACCTTCAACAAAAGAGATGAATTTCATGCTTCTAGGGTTTGCTAAAGTTTATTATCTTCTTGAATTTAAATTATTTTGAACTTTCAAAATTATGAGTAGCTAATTTTTTTTATTATTAATTAGGGAATTGATACATGATTCTTGTTTAATAAATTAGTTTTGGTTCAAGTTATCGTTCATAATTTACTAAAAATATCGCCACGTATGATTGAATACTTATTTGTTTAAATCCGGTATTAAGTAAATTTGTGTTCATAGCTAGAGATAAATTAGGGTTGTTAATGCGCAAACGTTAACAAATCTTAATTACAAGTAGCATGTTGTGATTACGGATTGTAGTGACATTTTTTTGTACTCGCATGTGAATTATGATCTTTGTTAAATTGTCTACTCATGTATGTCAATTACATTGATTAGCCTATTTCGTTAATCTTAAATCTCTTATAGGGTTAAACTTAATTTTGCTTTTACACTTTGGGTTATTCTTTAAGTAAAATTTATATTTGCGTCTTTATAGAGTGTGATGATTTTAGGAAATTAACGGAATATTCTTGTGGTCAAGGTATTCCTGGGATTTTGATAATGAAAGACTAAAATTCAATTCTAAATATTGATATAAGAACATGTTTGTGAATGAAAACGAAATTAACCTCAACCAATATCCTCAACTCATTGATTAATTTATATTATTCTTTGCTTTCAAAATTATCTTTATTTACTTTAAATAATTCAAAATATCCCCCTTTTTTACATAAGTATTAAATTCAAATAACAACCAAGATCTTTTTGTGGGAATATTTTTTTTCTTACCATTGTGCTTAATCTATATTCTGATATGTGAGAAAGTAAAATAATAATGAAGTATACGACATCGATCATGGTTCTGGCCTCTTATCCAGTCGATTTGGCCCTGAATACTAAGAGGCTCCTCGTGAGGTGGGTGGGCCCGATAATTTGGTTTCTTATTAGACATGAATATCCTGGATTTCTTTTTGTATTTCTTCCAACGTAATGAAATGTTCTTGCATTCTCCTTAAATCCCTCAAGGTTTTAGGCTTGTCGTTGAACATGGCAACGTAGATGTGGTGTCTTTTCCCCAAGGCATTATGGAAGCCAAAGATTTGTTGATCCTCTAAAACCTTCCTGATTTCAGTGCACGATTTCCTCCCGGAAAGTCTCCAACAACTCTTCAAAATATCCAATGGATCTTTTAGGAGTGAGTAAAACCACGTTAGAGGCTCACCTTTCAAACTTGCTGGTGAAAATTTTACATCACCATATCATGATGCCTTTATTGAAGCAGTGCGCTTCCATAAGCCTTGAAATATTTTATTGCATCTCTTGAATCATCGAAGCGGGTGGCAAACTTCGGTAGAAAATATTTTGAGGGGAACTTTGTGTTCATGATCTCTCGGGTAAAAGGTGTTCTCTCTGCCTTTAGTAATAACCTTTGCCAATTTCTTGCCTTCTCCATTCTCGTTTATCTTTTTGACGATGGTTTCTAGATTTTTCTTTTATCTTTCATCCTCTTCTCATGGATATTTATTTCGGGATCAGATTCATATTCCCCTGAGCTTAGGTCCTCTGGAACCTATATCTTCCGGGAAGAATGTCTTTGCTTGGTGATCGAGTTCTTCGTGTTCAAGGTTCGGGAGTACTTTTCCTTTCTGGGTGGATAGAACTACACTTCTTCTTATGTAGTGGATATCTTTACTAGAACTTTCATCATCGTAGATCTCCACCCTTTTTATTCTTTCTCGAACATTTCTTCTCCTTTTGAGGTGATTATTTTTTTCCTCTAACATGAGGTTCATTGGTTCCAAGTTGCTCATCCTCTTTTTTTTTTCCCTTTGATTTTTGAGGACTCTGGCTAAGGCTACGTCTGCATTTTCGTGACTTGAGATGTTTTCCCTTCCAGGAACTACATCCTTTTTTTTCTTATGAGGTTTTCCTTGTCGTATCTGTATCAATCTTTAAACTTTTTGGTCCCTTTCCACCTGGTACTAATACTCATCATTGAGGAGCGCTTGGTAATCATCTTCGCATGCCTCCATCCTTCGGACCTCCTCTTCCTCACTTTCGGAGTCCGTCAGACCATCCTCTGGGTGATACCAATTGTTCGAGTCTCTGACTTTGTTACCTCGTGAAATGTTCTCCTCCTGTATCAGATATGGGTTCTCATTCGTGGTTAGGGGATTGCGATCTCCTATTGGGACTCCTCCCCCTCCCCCCAAGTGGTTTGCTTTCTTGCTTGGACGTTGTTACTTCTTCCTGGAGGATGGTTCACAAGCCCATTTCATAGGATCCGGGTCGGGACAATGGTACTTATCATCGGTTCCATTTGAAGTTCGCGCTTTATACTCTGAATTCACCTACATACACTCGGAAATACACATACCTTATTTTGACCTAGTTTTATTATTCTCCAAGTTTCCAAGATAAATTAAAATATTTAAAGAACTGATCCTTATGACCGATAATTTGTAACCAACTGACATCCACCAGGCCTGACCTCTGCACCTCTTCCAGTATCCTCACTCTTCTGAAGTACTTTTGAAGTGGTCCCTACCGACCTTTGGAAAAGAACAAATTAACAAAAACGGCTGTGTTAGTCTTAACTCTCAGTGATGTGGTAATTCTTACTGACGCATACAGATTTACTATACCGGACAATGTTATGAACTAGTTTATTTTCACCGGAAACAAGTTTTACTATACTTGTTGAGAGATCTCAAACTTCTTTGACTGAACCTTTCCATCATAAATACGGTAGTTTTCTAAATTGGATTTTGTCATTCTTAAGGTTCAGTTGGTGAGTTAATAGCCCCCAAAAGAACTAGTTTTACCGAGGTTTTCACTTTATATGACCTATACCTTTTTCTTCTTAGACTTGGATTTTTAAGAATCCTCAGATATAGTCCCTAATAGTTATTCTAACAAAAAATAATTACAAAAAAGAAGATAAGAAAAACAAGTTTTGAAACCTAATAATTTTTTTTTATAAAACCATCAGTGGGATTAAGGTTATTAGTTCATAGAAAACAAAAGGTAAAATGAAAAACTTTTTTACTTTAAGGATCATGTAATAAGAAATGGATCTCTAACACTATTAAGGATATTTCCAAACTCAATAACAAATATCAGAGACACTTTTTCGTTCGAAGATCAGCAACAATCACCAGATTCGACCACGAGTTATTCAACAAGATAACCCAATCTCTGTTTTTAGCGCCAAAATGTAGTAGCCACATTTCTAGCTATACATCACAAACCACACATCATAAGCAACTATACACTAACAACCGTCATAAGAATCTAACTACAAAAACGTAACAACACGTAAGGATTTACGTGGTTCGATATGTTTACCTACGTCCACGGGAGAAAGGATATATATTTCTTTTATGTGAAGGATTACAAAAGATCTTGGGATAAACCTTATACTCTCAAGCTTAAGAATTCTCTCATAGTATATGCCTAATTCACTCACAAAATGTTCATTCCTCATTTAGCGGTTCAACCCTGCATTTATAGACATAAATGTTGATACAACCAAAGTTACAGTGTTAAGCATGTATATATTGTTTCTTATATTCGAATCGGGGTCCAACTCACGAAGCTTTATCATACCATCCTCGATATGGTCTTCATCATTCCCGATCTTGAGCTAGTTGATAGGGTTTGATATATATATATATATATACATATATATAACGGGGGAAATACTGTAATCAATATCTCTAATAAACTAATCAAGGATGATATTTTTGGATTTTTAAGAACGCAAATGAAATTAATAAATCAAACTAAAATACATTAATAAAGTAAATACAATGAGAGAGTCGGGAACCATTGTTTATAGTATCCACCACTAATTCTATTTAGTTACTGAAAAGAAACATAATTCCTAAATATTTACTTATTCTTAGTTTTACCGACATCGCCTATTATATGTATAAAGTTAAAAATATTACTAGTATATTATAAGCATAGCACATCAAAAGACTAAGCCCAAGAATGCACCATCAAATTGTATTAGCGAGAAAATTATACGAATCTAAATATTAGTTCACAAATATTACTTGGCTATTCTAAGCATACCCCATCAAAGAAACTAACCCAAGCTGGAATATTGAACAATGAGACAAATATATTCAATAACACAGAAAGATTATTGTATCGCACAGAACTTGTGAAGCAACAACTCATATTTTCGATTAATCAATAAATAATAATCAAGAATTAATCTATTCAAATCATAATAATCTATTGCTTTATAATTCAATTTCCAATTGTCCAAAACTCCAAGTGGTTTCAACCATAAAACTCTAGATACAAAACTTAATAAGACATGGCCATGAATTTCTTCACCCTCTTTTGTCATCCTACCAGCTCCCGACCAGAAAAAAAAGAAGTCATTCGTCTCTCCTTGGTCCTCTTTCACACTTAAAAACCACCTTTCCTCGGTCCTCTCTCCCTCTTTCTCTGTTTGTGCCTCCCTCTAACCTATTTATTTTGTTACGCCACCTCCTTTTTCCTTCCTTCCTCCTTTTTCCTTCCTTCTTTCTATACCTTACCGACCGTCAAAACTCAAAGCCTTTCTCCCCCTCCAACCTTTCTCCCCCTAGGGCAACGCAAGAACCGTGCCGGACCGAGAAATAGAGATGCAATCAGTTAATTTTGAACCGAGCCAAATCGTCAATCCAACGTTCAATTTTAGTTTGAGATCTCACAACTGTAGAATCCTCGGCTCGGTCAACAGTTTTATCCTCAAAATTGACCGAGCTGAGTCAAATAAATCAATGTATACGAGCCATTGATTTTATATGTCTATTAGATCCTAGCCGTACATTTACACCTAACATATGTATACTTATCTCCTAACCCTAAAACTAAAACTTCATTTTGTTTCTTTTTTTCTTCATCTTCTTTTCGTAGCAACACCTCCTCTCCCTCACTGTCAACTCACCAACACGACCACCATAATCACCGCCTTCTTCTTCTTCTTCTCAAGATACACTAACAACATTTGCAACACCACCATCACCTGCTACATCATTATCACAACCACCACCACCTGTTACACCACCATCACCAGCAGTACAACCTTTCGATTGGTAAAATATTGATGATCGATGATAATATTAGAATTTTATGTTCAGTTTGTAACCCTAATTTGTGTGTTGACGATTTTTTTTTTTTTTAATTCATTGATATATTATGTTATGAATACATAATTCTCTGTAAGCTTCTTTATTTCAATTGTATATATGTATATGTAATTGAAACAAAACAAATTATATGTATGTGGTTATTGACTATATGTTTATTTTTTATGTTCCTTTTTTGTTTTTGTTGTAAAGCATAACCTGTGTTAGGATTTAGGATCAGTTTACATCTCTGAAATGAAACATGTGTTTGGTAAAAACCAAATTAAAACTGGCATCAAACCAAGCCGATTCGGATCGGTTTAAAACTGAACCAAAACTAGGCTGGTTCGATGACGGTTTTAATTTTTAAAACCAGTCTATTGTCGGTTCGGGAAATAGTTTTAGCTAAAAACCGAACCGACCAACTGATGTGCAGTCCTAGATTTAACCGAGTCATTACTTTCCCTTTACCACGTCGGAGTCCGGGTTTTAAAAGAAAACCTAATAATTTCTCCTACCAACTTTTCCCTCTGCCAATATTAAAAAAATAGAGAACCCATTTCTTAACCTTCTTTTTACGCTGGTTGTGTACCACCTTTTGTACCTTCACGCATTCCCCAAGAGTCTCTCTGAATCATGTCCCCACCTAGCCAGCATCCACCTCTTCTTTTCTTTGTCGTCCACTTCTCGGTACCTTGTCATAGACTTCAATCTTGGGCATGTACGTCGGATGATAGTATTGATATCTGGGTGCCAACAATTTCAGCCTATTTACTTGTAATATTGGGACTTACAATGTTAACATATAAATACATAAAAATAATACAATTAGTATAAATATAAGTAGCTAAACACTTGCGTAGGCTTAACAGACGAAGCTTCAATAACTAAACCAGAGTATGCTATATCTGCGCCACCCTTGGATGGTTTTTTGGGATCAAGAATCTCCTTACCATCAGCTCCTTTAACGCCTGAAGTTCCAATAGGTTGAATTTTGATCCCTCTAAACAATGTTAACATATAAATACATAAAAATAATACAATTAGTATAAATATACAATTTCAGCTTTTCTTTCGTGTCCTTTATAAATTGCATTTAATGTCTTATCTATTCCTTTAAACTCAATCGTTCATCCTTTAACCCATTTTCATATGTCTTTATCCTATCTTATCATAGTAGTTATCTTGGGTAACGCATGAACTCTTGATTCATATATTTAAAAACATTTAATTTATATATTTTTACCACCTAATATATATTTGTTAGTGTTTATATTTTTACTAATTTGGTTACTGTTATATCTTTATAGGTTACCTAAATAAAACCCAAAGTTACATAAAAAGATGGCAAAGTTGATATCCACAAACATTATTCACGATGTTACGATACTGTGAAACCGATCTATACGGTCAAACTTTACAAGGCACGGAGCTTAGAGTACATACAGGCACAAGTAGTATGCCGCCCACTTAAAAAGAATTTGCCTATTGATTGTCTTCAAATGAAGATATTAAAGGTCAGGTGAAGTTGCTCCTTATTCGTCAGAAATAGTAGCAGTACGGCTAATAAACGTTGAGTGGGTTTATGGTGGTGGAACGGTGGACAAAATATTAAGAAAGAAAATGATTTTTTCTCTCACTGACTTTGGTTTGGATGTGGTATGAAAAGTGAAGACTAGTTAGTGAATTATGCTAATCTTTACACTGTAAATTAAGGGGACCCTGTTGACGTGCTTTAAGGGGATGAAATATTAGTGGGAACATTGTTGATTAAGTGAACAAGAAATGGGTGCAAACTGTGTTCCCTTTAAACACGTATCCAACAAGTTTTGGCCCAACATGGGGAGCTGCACATGAGGGAGAATGGGAGCGCCCATTTTCTGGTTTGCAAAGTGATTCTGATACAAGGTTTTAACGGATGTAAAGGGGTTTCTTTTTTCGGAGTTTTCTTCGATTGTGGAGAACGGACAGACGAAGGAGGAACAACGGCGGAGATTGGGACGGAGAGACAAAACTACCGGGTGACAACACTGATAACGGTTTAATTTTTTTTTCTTGTAATCTATTTCTATGGGTTTAGAGAAATTCATTTCTGTTTTTTTTTTTTTGTAAAAAGATAATTCATTGAATTTAACCGGTTAAGTCAGAAGAGATATTATCTATATCCTCTAGAACTTCAATGCACATAAAATCAAGGATATATCCCTGCCAACAACTAGTAATTTTATTCTTCCTAGAATGTTTAGCCAAACTATCAGCCTGTTTGTTGCATTCCCTACTAATATGCCTAACTCTCCAATTTCTAATAGCATTAAGATAAAATTTAATATCTATAATAAGAGTTATGTTCCCCCATTTTAAGCTGCAGTCTTCATCTTTAATGGCATTAGCAACGTTCAAGGAATCAATATCTATTATTACATCATTCAAATGTAGAGAAATAGCCCAATTAACTGTTTCCAAGACAGCCATGCACTCCGCATCTTCTGTGTTTAAATATCCATCTCGATAGATACATCTGGAACCTTAATGTGTATTTATAAAATTTCTCAATATTAGACCAAGGTCACAAGATTTTAAAGATAATTTGTATGATGTATCACAGTTTCTAGTAAAAAAAGGATTAGGAGGTGGGATCCAAGCTTCTTTATAAAGGAGCCTGATATCAATTTATCTAGTACAGTCAGTAGCGGACCTTCTTCTAACAGCTTGATAAGTATTATGAGTCTTCCTGATGGTTCTAATGGGGTCAGGTTTAGTGCCTTCAAAAACTGTATTGCATCTATCTTTCTAAATTTCCCAAACTGCAAATCCTGTATAAGATCCAGTCTTCCTCATCATTATTTCCATTTTTAAGCCAACTTAAAATCCAATCTTTAATAGTTTGTTGGTTGTGAAGAGAGCTATGACCACCTGAGATAGAAGTATAAACAGCTCTAGCAAATGGACAATGTAAGAGGAGATGGTCTGTTGTTTCTAAATCATCATTGCAGGAAGGACAATAAGAAACATCTCCTCCCAAGTTTCTCATAATTATTTCACGTGTGGGGACATTATATATGAGGCATTTCCAAAGAAAAATCTTCATTCTTGATGTTGTGTTTAATCTCCATAGACGCCTTCAAATTTTACTCTCAATGTTGGTAAGATTAAGGTTATTGCCTTGAATATCCATCAACTTGTTGTAAGCTGACTTAACTGTAAAAGAGCCATTAGTGGTTAAAGTCCAGACCAAACAATCTTCAGCTTTTCTAGGGATTCTAATCTCGCCGATTTTTCCAACAATGTCGTGATGAAATAAATCAAAGATAACCTCCCTTTTCCAAGTCTTAGATTCATCCTCGATTAAATCAGAGATTAGATTAAATTCTTGACTAACATGATCATGGTTTGAGAAATAAATAGGTTCATCCAATCCCAAAACCCACTTATCATCCCAAATTCTAATTTTCTTACCATCTCCAACTTGCTAGAAGAAGAATTTCTTTATGAAATCAACACTTTTAAAAATACTTTTCCAAGCCCAAGTAGAATTTGATTTTTCAGGTGCATGAAGAAGAGATGAGTTAGAGAAATACTTGGCTTTTAAAGCATCTTCCCACAATTGACAAGTCCTTTTGCAGAGTCTCCAAGCATTCCTAGCCAGCAAAGCTTCATTTAAACATTTTAGATCCCTGAAGCCAAGGCCACCACATTCTTTTCTTTTATTTAATTTTTTCCAAGCAATGGTATAAACATCCTTACCAGCATCTTTATCCCACCAAAACTGCCTTTGCACCTTCCAAAATTGTAGTTTCAAGTAGTTTAAAAGTACCCATTTGATGGAATGACATATCATTGAGCACAATCTTAACAAGTGTGGTTCTACCAGCTTGATTGATAAATTTTCCTTACCATCTTGTCAATCTAGTTCTTATATTTTCTACCATTATTGAAAAGGAAGTAACTTTTCTCCTATTCAGGAAAAGTGGTATACCAAGATATCTTTCTTCAAGATTCGTTCTTTGCACCTTCAATCTCCTGGATAAAATTATGAAATGCCTTGGATATAAATTGTGGGAGAAGTAAACATCTTATTTTTGAAAATTTATTTGTTGTCCAGAGCTTGTGCTAAATTCATGAAGTACCTATAGAAGATTATTTACATTATGGATGTTTGCTTTTCTGAATAACAAACAATTATCGGAAAACAATAGCCGAGTAACTTGAGGTGCACCTCTAGCAATTTTTATACCCTGAATTTTCTTGTTATGTTCAGCATCTGCCATAGCTCTTGTGAGAACCTCCATAGTGAGAAGAAATAGGTAAGGTGACAATGGGTCACCTTGCCTTAATCCTCTAGTAGGCTTATAAGAAGAACATTGTGAGCCATTCAACTTAATACAGATCTCAGATATACTTATACATTTTTCTACCATGTCACACCAAGTGCTGTTGAAGCCCATTTTCCTCATAATTCTTCTTAAAAATACTCATTCCACCCTATCGAATGCCTTCGACGTATCTAACTTTACAACCATGTATCCTTTCTGACCTTTATTTCTTTTCATACAATGTATCAATTCTTGAGCAAAGATAACATTGTCTGAAATTTGTCTTCCTAAAACATATGCTGATTGCATTGGAGAAATTATCTTCTTGCTCATATACCTTTTCATTCTAGTGGTCAGGATTTTTGTGATTAGTTTATAGGTTATGTTGCATAGTGTAATTGGCCTATAATCACCTGGTTGTTGTGGAAGCTTTACTTTAGGAATGAGAGATAGGTTGGTTATGTTCATAATTTTTAAAATTTTCCCAGTAGAGAAGAACCTATGTACCATCTTTACCACATCTGATCCAACTATGTTCCATTGAGCTTGGTAAAATTCTGGAGGGAACCCATCATTTCCTGGTGCTTTCCAAGGCTTCATAGACTTGAGCACTTAAAAAAATTCGGCCTCATATAGAATTTGAGTAAGAAAGATATTGTCTTCAGCTGTAATGTATTTTGGTACAAAGAAATGAGTCTGCTGCTGATTTGAAGATTCATAGTAGTGATTATCTTCATGAAATGCTGGTTTATAAGTGATTCTATCTCAGATTTACACAACACCAAATTCCTTCTTCGTTTAATTTTATCCTGTTTCTTGCTCTTCTGTGGTTAGCCATCATGTGAAAGTGTTTGGTATTGTTGTCCACTTCAATGAAATGATTTTCACCAGACTTTTGTCTCTAAAATTTTCCTTCCATGACCTGTCATTCCTCTAACTCTTGCTCTAATTTCTAAACTTCAACTATGTTACTTTCATTCACACTAGTACCTTGAAGATGAGACATTTGTTGTTGAATATTTCTGATATTATCATTTATGTTTCCAAAGGTAACCTTGTTCCATTTTAAGCCCTGGAGATTCTTTAACCTCATTATTCCAAGCCATACACTAGTATAAATATGGGCTTTGGTGACAGTTCAAATTTCAGAACCATGACAGTTGACGATTTAACGTTACAAAAGAATTAGCTATGAGATATAGGTAAAAGTTTCTTACAAAAACTCACATCAATAGTGCTGAAAAATCGTGACAGTTTTTCAACTATTCCTAAATTATTATGCAATGACAGTTTTTGTAAGAAAATGTTATTGTACGTGGATGTATAGTAACAGTTATAAACGGTTACAATTCTTAAGCTACTGTACCGTTCAGTATAAAAACTGTAATCTAAGTGTAAGCTTATAGATGACAGTTTTTTTAATTACCGTCATTTCCATTATAGTGACAGTTCTGATTCAAAACTGCTACTATTCTACCCAAAGCATTCTGAAACGCACGATTGTGATTAGTTTGAGTCCCTAGTTAGTTAGTCATTATCTACTAATAGTACATGGTCTGTTTTGTTAGTGGGTCTTTCTCGACATCTTCGCCTCTTTATTTTGTTGCAAACCCTAAAAGATGAAGCTTAAACAATACCATCACCCATCTCTCTATTTCGATTAAATGATAAACCTAATCTCTTTAAAAATTATTACCCATGTACAAGTAAATCTCATATCTCATTTTTCATGTTTTTTTCTCTTGGAAAAATTTGAGATCTCATCTTTTACTTCAATCTAGGGTTTCATCCTTTGCTTCAATTCTTATCTCTTGATCACTCACTATTTACCTCACTTGCTCTGAAATTTTTAATTTTATTTATCGTGTAAAGAAATACGAGCTTTAAAGCTCTCTATCACTCTCTGAAATTCTTCAAGTTTCCCATTCAATTGATAATTTGATATTGGAGTTTCTGCAAGTTGAATGATACCTGGTTAGACAGAATTTTATGTTATGTTGGTAATACTGAACCAAATGAAATTGTATACTATAAGGACTGCTACCTGAGTGGAAATTATTGAGACATCTTTGTACACAATATTCTGTATGAAAGCTGTTGGTTGTTTATCACTTTACTTTATCATGCATAATCTTCAATCCTTCACTTGATGTCGTTCTTGAAACTGCCAGTATAACTTTCCATGAGTAAAAACAGGTGTAGATTCCTATATTCTGTATGGTTTGACCTTGGGTCTTGTTGATTGGCATAGCAAAGCATACTTTAACTGGAAATGCCTTCTTCTTAATACGAAACGTAAGTTTGTGTCAGTGACAGACATTATTATCCTTGGGATATACGCCCTCTATCCTATGTGGTTCCATGTTATAATTTCATTAACTCTATTACCAATTTGCTTCACAATAACCATGTTCCGTTGCATAGACCCATGCTCTAATTTATGTTCCGTAGTAGCATAATTGGAACTCCAATTTTAAGTTGTAACTAATGGTTTGGTATTTCTGGAAATTACAGTGGATTCAGAAATTCGGTTGGATTCAGAATATCTTGATCTTGAACGGATCCTGTCATCGGGCTAATGTTGTTTGAACTCAAGGAAGGTATGTGTTTCTCCGGGAACGGTTGAAACAATGTAGTTGCTAATTCCGTTTACACCTTTCACTTATGTATGATTAGGTACTCAATGCAAACAATTTGTTTCACGCAGTCCGTATTTAGTATGATTACGTAATCATCAGGTATTTTGATCCAAGATGGCACTTCCATATTTAAACAGCTGGTGCTCATCACCCGGAATAGCTAACAGATCTAGGTCTTATATATACTTGTTCTCCGGAATCACTACCACCACCTGCAACTTAATCTTTTCCATGCTCACCAGCATACCCTCCTTCATTATACAAAATGATGAGTAAGTTGCCTTTCATTTTTAAAGTTCCAGATCTCAGGCTTAATTTATAAGTTGTGATTATTAACTGATTTCAGAAAGTTGTAGTACTACTCACTGTCTCGTGTTATTTTTGAATTTCGCTGAATCAATTCTGAGCAGACAAGAGGCTCGTTTCATTTGGAACCGAGAACGAGTGAAGCCACCTATTTTGAGATGGAAACCATGAGGTTGGTTGCAGCGTATTTTTTTCAAGTCCTGAATTTGAAACTAATTAATTGTGTCAAATTCAGCGCGAGTTCGATTATCCCGTGGATCTTATTCTCAGTGCTGCAATGTGCTTAGTATGGTATAACTGCAAAAGCATTGGAAACAAAGCAATAAACACAACTGAAGCTTCGGCATTTGTGCCTCTATATGTTGAAAATATTGCAACAAATTTTTTGACATCCCTGAGTTTTGCTTTTCAAGGAATGTGCTCTGGTAATCTCTGTTTCTGCCTTAAGGGTTTTTAGTTAGTTCAACATGTCTCATATTCCTTTCATTATTACTCTTAGTAGTGGAATTTTTCAGTGCCTTTAGGAATCATTACTGTTTTGTACTTTTAGATTCCTTGAGACTTTAACAAATAGGTTTGGAAGGAACTGTCCCAGATTGATTATGTGGATATAGTGATCAATTGTTAGCAGTAAGCTTCCTGTCTTGGTAATAATGATAACATGCATGGATATTTTAGGTGTTTGGCGTGCATGCAAACTATACAGAAATAGCAAGCAAAGAAAGACCTAGAAGTGGACATGGTTGTAGTTCGTTATAAAAATCACTATGATCTGGTATTTCAAATTTCAGAAGTAATTTACATACGTGGGGGTGTCGGACCTCATCACATCTAGCTAGATAGCAATTGTTTGAGCAATCCATTTTAAACATCAACTTTCTAGGATATGGAGAGTGATCAGGTGTTCTGACATTGGAATAGATGGGCCCTCATAAGAATAAGGTATCCTTGTTAACTAGCTTATTTGGATAATTGGTATATTGAAGTTATCTCGAAGCTTTATTTGTTAAAAATCGCGGGGGATGTTTATTTCTACTGGCAACACAAATCTCATAAGATCTAAAGTATTACATACATTATATGCCTGTTGTATGTAAATCTTGTTTATTGCATCTGTCCATTTCCATTTCCATTTCCAGGTATTTGAGGGAGACACTAGGTACCTTACAGCCATAATGGAATCATCAGATAGACTTTATGCTGCTGCAGCTAGTCTGGGAATAGGTTTACAGCTATTCTGCTCATATTCACCTGAGCTAACTGATGAAATAGTCATGAGCTACATAGATTATAGCCTGAGGTTAAATAAAGGTCAATTCCAAAAATGTCTGATATAGAAATCCTTGCAGAATCATTTCTTAACCGGTTTCCTTGTATTCATCCTCTCTCAGCTCATACAATACTGTCTTTTGGAGGCATTCTTGTTGAGTTTCTCGAATGTTCATCTGACCACAGAATTCGGGCGATTGAGAAGCTTCACGTTCCAGACCAAAGTGTTTTGACATTTGTTAAGAAAAGAAAAGAAAGAAAATATGTTTTTATCTTGTTCTATGTGTAGTATCATGACATGAACTAGGTTTCAACATATAGCTCTTAATCTTGTTGATAAACTTGATGCCTTGGTGGGCATTCTATTATTCAAGTTTATTGGCATCAACTTGGTATTATATTCTATTATATATGTTTGTTATCACAGGTTTAAGTGGATGTTTTCTGAGATTTTTTATGGATCAATCCACACGGAAATTTTTAAGGAGTCACTGTTGAGGGCAATATGTGACATCAATATAACATTTTACGAGGCAAGTGTTACTTGGTTGTTTACTTGTACTTCCTTCTGTGGCTTCACGTTTGTTACTTCTCGTATATTACCTTGATTTTCACGTTTTCTGCTACACTTCTTTAGAATTTTTTGTTAACCCAACAGTTCTTTTATGAGATTCAACACACAACTTGGGTGGAAAGATGACTGTTTTTTTTTTTTTTGGTGACATTACATACACTTTATCGAAGTTGTAAATTAAGGAGGAGAAGGCGTACTTGTTCTATATTTTATAAGAAAGGATAGCAACAATAAACATATCAATAACGATGAGCTGAAGCACAATGTTGTGAAAGAGCGGACAACAGACCATCATCCAAATAGGGATGATGAAAGGTCCAGAATTAAGCTGTTAGCGGTTATGTTGTTGAGTGGAACGGTGTTTATCGAGTCAATGGTGAGCTAACAAAAATTGACGAAACCATGCAAAGGTCAATTAGATTTCTTTTTCCATACTAATTTTATTCTCACTAAATATCTTCTTATTTACTTGAACTTATTATTGTCATACCGGGTTGTGGAAGAATGCTTAAAAAAAAGACATTCAAATGGTGTTCTACTTCGTTTGGTTCGCCATATAAGTAAGTGCAGTTACTTGATTGTGATAATAAATTGTGAAATTATTAAATTAAACATTATTAACTCATATGTATATTGCCTGAATATTTAGCATATCCAGCAAAAAAAAAAAAACAATTGGGAATCTGGATTTCATGTCATGCGATTCATGAAAGAAATTATTGAAAGGGAAGCTAAATTGAATAGTACAACAATGGTAAGTACACTTTTGGAGTTTTCTTGTTTTCCTTCAGATTTTCACCTTCTTCATTAATTTTTGTTGAATTTAGATCTTTTATGTGTTTGTTGAAGGCTTATATTAAATGTTTTTTTCTCAAAGTTGTGAGTGAGTAGTTGTGGTGGTGAGTGAGTGGTGCTATATATTGAGTTAGTGTTTAGTTTAAACTTAAGCTGAGTTTTTAAAGTTCAAGGTTTGTGTTATTAGGTGGTAGTATTGATGCTGGTCTTAGTTTGTGTGTAATGAGATTCAGAGTTAGTTGTATCTAGCTTCAGTTTTGAGCTTGAGTTGATTATGTTAGTATTTTTGACTTGAACCATTAGCCCTGTAATAGTCTCACAAAAGACGGTACAAGTTGTATAAGTTCATTGGCATAATGGTTTTCGTTGTTAGGTTGTATAGTTTAATGCTATCATAAAATTTGGAAAGAGAAAGGGAGAACCCAATTTTCTTGGTGGGGATTGCATATATGAAAAGAAAATTGAGCAGTTTTTCTGCTCTTGTTTACTTTTTCACACAAGTTTAGTTTTCTTTTTTTGATATAATAAAAGGTTTTGTGTTTTTCTTTTAGAAAAATAATAATGGTAATTGTTTTGTACTCTTTTGTACAGGAAGCCTGAGTAGAATGAAGGAGAGATCATGGAATTACGAAGAGAATGGATAAACGTGTGACCGTTGGTGATATCGCAAGAGTGTTGGCCCAGAAATCGGAAACGAAACATAAATAGCGTAGACTACGATCAACTTAACAAAAAATGGATATGGTTTCCAATTTCATTGTTAATTTCTTTTTAGTCAGTACTAAGGATACTTTTATACAAAGTCTCTTGAATTTTGTTTAATTATTGTACATTAGCTTGTGTCTAACTTATTTGGTCCTGGATTTCTATGTCTGCAATATAATACTTATTAAATCAATTTAAGCACTAATTTGATTTCTATAATTATTGTTATTTGATACTAATTATCTCACTGAGCATACACCAAATATGACATTAACGCCTACAAATGTGTAGATGACATTTTAACAAATATTGTGTTATATATTTTGACGTACGATAACAGTTTTATCTAGAAAAGTTTTCTACTATGACAGTTTTGTGAAAGGAACTGTTACCTTTTTAAGAAATTGAGTCTTTGGTGACAGTTTTGTTTACAAAATGTCATTGTAACTTGTCAACAATGACAGGTTGTGAAGAAACTGTTACATTATTATAAAAATTGAATTTCTGATGCCAAATCTATTTAGAAAATGTTATTATAAGCTATCAACAATGACAGGTTTATGAATAAACTCTTACCATACAACTATGATTCTGTAATAGTTTTTTATTAGACCTTTTGTAACAGGGGCTTTGGTGACAGTGCATATATTTTCCAAAACTGTCACATAAATATTTTGGTGACAGTTTTTAACTATCACCTAAGCCCATTTTTGTACTAGTGATACTAATCTGTTCCTTGCAAGAATCATCCCTAAGACAACATTCAAAGAACTTCCATGATCTATTTCCAGAAGAAGGATCTGAAGTAAGTTTAAGAAGTATTGGGAAGTGATCAGAGCCCATTTGTGGAAGATGTATGAGATGAGTATCTGGGAAATTAAGAAGTAGCTCTGAGATGATCAATGATCTGTCCAATCTTGATTTGAACCTACCTATTCCATGTTTTTTACTAGTCCATATAAAAGTATTTCCATGGAACACAATTCCCTTAAGCCTGCATTATCAATTAGTTGAACTATACTAGAGGAAACAGAAGAAGAAGCTTTATTAGAATTTATATCTTCTAAATTCAGAGTAATGTTCAAATCTCCAAGAACTATCCAAGGTAGATTAAGATTACTTCCCCTAGGCTTTGAATAAAAATCCATTGGTAATTCCTCAATTGAGGATATGGGGTTCGATACATACAAGTAAGGAGCCACTCTGGCTTAGCAGGGTCACTCATGATCAAGCAATGAATCATGTATTTATCATGTGAAACAATTTCTAAGTTAAACCCATCCTTCCATAGTAGGGCTAGGCAACCCGCCCTTCCAATGGATGGCACATAGAATGAATTTGGAAAATTCAGAGGTCTAGTATGTAGAAAGATTTTATCATAATCAATTTTTGTTTCTAATAAGAAAATTATATCAGGTTTGTGAAAGAAGTTTAGGTTCATAATGTGTCATGTTGTGAATTAGAAACCTAATTTTGTTATTACTTAAAATATTGGTGCTACAATCATAGAACCACAGATCTTCACATAAGAATAAAAATGAAACAGATTGATGTATGTACGATGGATTACTAAAACAAAGTTCCGATTAAGGTTTAAGAAAGTTACCAGATCATTAGCAGTATTTTCCCCAATAGCAGAAGTAAGAACGGAGATTTACTCTATATCTTATATATCATCATCAGTATTGACATTGAGTCTCAAATATACAGTTGGATCTTCTTGAATTATTGGTGATGAATCAAGTATTGTTTCCGAATTAGATTGCTTACCCATCTTGTCATCCACATAATTGGGGAAGAAAATAGGGTTGGAGATTGATGTGAAGTTGGTTTGGGGATTTTGGTTATTTTTTAGGTTTGAATTTTTATCCTTGTTGAAGCCACTCATCCTGGCCCTTTTCTTGTTGGACTGGTTTGAAGTTGACCCGGATCTGATTTGAAAAACACCCATATCTGCATTATTTAGAGGGGTAGTACTTGTATTGCTTGTCATATTTTTTGCAGCTTCCAGGATCTGATGAATGTGATGAAATAGTTTGGTACAGGGATTGGGAATTATCTTATATTTGTTCAATAGAGTTGGATTGACACATTTTTTGATTTTTTCGGATATAGTAGTTTCGATTCAAATCCTCTTAGAACACCGGCTAATTCCCGGGTATTTCCTCTCTTGTTGGTCCTGTTGTCGCAGTATATAGGTAGTAATTACCCTACAGTGGACTTAGGGTGTGGGAAATTGAGCATATTAAGAGAACTGAATGATTGTGGGAACTTGGAAGTAGGGCTAGATAATGGGATGCTCCTGAAAATGAACAGAATTACACATTTTTCGACGGAAAGTAAATGTATCATATCAATGTCTACCATAATATGCGTTAAATGAACTTGAAATGAGATTAATTGTTTGGGTCAGAGTAACACAATTACATTCGAGGTAGAATTTCTTTATGCAATAACGGATGAGAAAGTGAAGAAACTTACTGCTTTCTCATGTTAGACTTGTGCAGAATCTGGGAATATCAATATGGTATCTTTATTCATGTTTTTCTTTCCTTTTGTTTTAGACTTGTGCAGATCTGCATGAATCTGTTTTTGCAATAAAAGGTTTAGCGTTAAAGGGTGTGTCTATCCTGCAATTCTGCCAGAGAGAACACAAAAGTCACTGGGAGGGTTTGTCTCCGAATTTATTCTCATTTTGGCATAAGAGATTGTATCTAACTGGAGCCATTTTTCACATATTCACTTGTTGTATTCAATTATCATCTTTCTAGTTCAAGAATTCTTTCGTATGAACTCGTTCAAAAAAACATTATTGATTTCAATTGTCAAGTTTCAACAGTTAAGCTAGGTGTCATTCTTGTCTCCTTGCATGGAGTTCCATTTTTTTCATTCATAATATTGGATCGTGTCGTTAAATTTGTCTCTTGAATGTTCTTTTTTGTGCTGGAGGTACTCCTAGATCTCACGGATTTTGAGTTGGATATTTTTGATACATTTGAGGATTTTGAATATGAGAGGAGCATGTTGATGTTTCTCTTATGGTAAGTTTTGTTATACAGTATCATTTTTAAATTAAACTGAGCATAAGCCTGATTTCATCAAAGCATAGAGTTTATCAATAAGTTGTTATTTATCTAAAGTCGTGTTTGAAATAACTGAAATTGAAGTCTTTCTTTACCCCAATTACAGAGGGGAATTAAGTCTGAAAAGTCTTGGTTATTAGAATCAAAGCTGAGTGGATTTTTCTCTTTCTCTAATTAAAATTTGGTAAATGTCCAGGATAATTCAACATGAGATTGTTTGCCACATCACTTATTGCTTTACCTCTGTTACTAGAAAGTAAAAATGTCTCTTCTTATTGCAGGATACTTTAAAGAAAATGCAAGCCTACACTTATGTTTGGGTGAACAAAAATGATCCAAACTTGTACGGCGAATGGAATTTTGAGGTAACTTTTTTATTGGAATATATATGGTCACTCTAATCTTGCTAGTCTGTTCACTTTAAGCTTGCTAGGTATGCCTTCCTTCATCTTTTGTTTCTAACTTATAGATCTAAACTTAATATGAGACATTAATATAGCCGTTGTTAAGAGGACACATGGCCATAAATTTTTCACGGGATACAGGGACATTAGGTACATGTAGGAATAGTGATTCTAGGATGGTTATGAAAAGAACTTCGGTTTAGTCTTGTCTGTAGAGTTGCGAGAAATAGGTCTCTAACCGCAACGCATACACCCTACTGATTAGATGTGTAAATATCTATCATAAGTGATTCTAGCTATCTAAGCCTAAATTATGACACACCAATAGATATATATCATTTTTGTTCTTCAGTGGTTTTTCAAACTGCTTGAGTCATCACAAAGTTTTAATCAAGTGATAGAATGACGAAATAAAGTTGCGTTACAAATTTAACTGGGATTTCATATTGGTTTGATTTCTTTGCTCCCCCTGTTTAAATGATCATTTTAAATTTTCCTTTGTTGTTTTAAAAGGAATAGAAACATTTACACAAGAATGATTTTCTTAAGACGACTTGTGGTTTCATGGAGGAGTTAGAAGGCTCGGAATCAAAGCCAAGAGTAGAAACATAATTTGTTGCTTTGGTGTTATAGATACACTCCTTTATCTTTTGTAAATATGTAAACATTCTTATCTTGATTGCTTTTTAAGCCACTGCATTAATCCAGGCTTTCAAGTTTTGTCTTTCGGCTTCTTTCTTATGTTGTCCTTCGACCTTATGTAATATGGGCAAGAATCCGATATCATTAGAATGTGAATAGTACCATTTTGATGGCATATTAGTTCCGATGAGTCGATGACTATGTGATTTTGTCTTGTTATGATCTGGCCTGGAGGCATGTGCGAAGTTCATCTGTTTCATGATCTCTTCGAAGGTAGTCGTAGAGGTTTGAAGTTTGATTATACGACCTCGTTTATTTCATAAAGCCTTATACTCACACACACTTCTCCATTGGGACAGTTCCTCATTGGGTTTTCTGTGGCTTATAAGTGTACCCTTTATGGTGCTCAAATCCATGATCTAAAAGAGCAACATCCTAAAATTCAACTCTCTATATTCACTTATTCAGCAACCAAGTATTCACTTGGGGGTGAGCAACGGATAGAATCCATTAGATTTGGCCTCATCCACATCTAATCAAATGCATGATAGATTATGGCATACCCATCCAATTAGATTTGGCCTCATCCACATCTAAACAAATACATGGTAGATTATGGCATACCCATCCAATTCAACGTCCAATGGATTATTAATTTAGCTTCTAGTTAGTAACCTGCTGCTACATGTTTTACTGAATAAAAAATCCTGACAAACTAATCCATATACCCAAGCACACCTATATACATGTATTTAACCGTTTACTCTGAAGCAAAGTGACTTAAATCCCATTGTTGTTGATCCCATATAACGACCTTAGCTGGGAGTGTGTAATAGACCTACTGACTTACTAGCTAAGCAGGTTAGAATAAATTGTAATGTAGAGAAATGGTGGTCTACACCTCCTTTCTGCCTGGTTTCTTCTTTGGCAGCTGATGTAAGATATATTTCTGTCTACACCTCCTTTCTGCCTGGTTTCTTCTTTGGCAGATGATGTGAGATATCTTTCTGTTCGATATAGTTGTTTCTGTTTGTCAAAAAAAAAAAAAAAAAAAAAATTAGTAAATGGGCCAGCAATCTTTAAGTGGACCAATTTACATTTCCTAAGCCCAAGGAGTGTAGACTCAAAACTCGAAAGTGTGAATTGACCACATGAAATGGGTGCCACCACTACACTTAGCTGAGTTTGCTCCCATCTTCAAGGAGACAAGGAGAGAATATAGAGAGAGATGGCAACACCATCACCTGCGATTTCTTCTTATCATCAAAATCTTCACAGTGTATTTGTTTATGGAAGTTTGTTAGCAGATGATGTTGTGAAAGCGTTATTAAATCGTGTCCCTCAAAATTCTGCTGCTATCCTTGACAACTTGTAAGCTTCTCTCTCTGATTGAAATTTCATTTCTTTGGTTTCGCATTAAATTTTTTATTTCATTTTTTTTTAGGATCTAAATCTTATTAGAGGATTGATATTCAGTTTTTGAATAATAATTTTTCCGAAACTGATTTTCATAGGATTTATAAAATTTATTTTGATTAGAAAAAGAGAAATACATTTGTGATTAAACAAGAAGAATTAACTTGTGTGAACTAAGCCCAGATCAAACAGAAATATCAAGCATGTTTATATCCCTAGGGATTTGATTAAGGGTAAATCTGTGATATCACATAACTTATTAAGAAAAATGAGAAAAAGTCAAACTGTGTTTGTCTTTGGGAGTCAACTAGTGGTCTGGGTACAAAACCTAACTACTTAAATTTTCTTGAAGAATAATGCATTTGGGAACTGAGGTTGTGATGAAAGCATCTTTAGTTTAAAAATGACTACCATCATCACATTATTTATGATGAAATAGTTTGGTACAGGGATTGGGATCTTATATTTGTACAAAAGGGTTGGATTAGTTGACCCATTTAAGGTTCCATTTTTCGTTTGTTTTGGACTGTTTAAGGTATCGAATCTTAGAATACCCGACTAATTCCTGGGGTGTCGGTGTTCCTGTTGGTCATGTTGTCCAAGTATATCAATAGTAATTACCCTAGTGGACTCAGGGGTGGGAGAGTTGAGCTTATGACCTTCAAGTCATTGCAAGGTTACCCATATGAGGTTTCATATTAAGAGAAGTGAATGATTGATGGAACTTGGAACTATGTCTCGGTGACGTAATGTTACAAAAAACAAACAGAATTACACAGCTCCATGTAATGTAGATATTATATTAATGTCAACGATAATATGATTTTTATGGAATTGATACGAGATTAATTGTTTCGGTCAGGGTAAGACAATCACAATGTGGGTAGAATTTCTGTATGCAATTAATAATAATAGATAGATGAGATGAGATGAGATGAGATGAGAGAGTAATGGAACTTGCTTTTTTGCACAATCTAGCACTAGCAATATTTTTATCCGTGTTTCCCTTTCCTTTTGTTTTGTGACCATCTCAATATTCTTTTCAATGATTTTGCAGTAAAAGGTTTAGCATAAAAGGACGTGTCTATCCTGCAATTCTGCCAGTAGAGAACACAAAAGTCACTGGGAGGGTCTGTCTCGGATTCTATTCTCAATTTCCGATAGTTGAAAACGTATTATAACACTTGCTGCATTTCTTTCATATGTATGAACTCGTTCAAAAAAATATCATTCATTTGAATTGTCAAGATATCATTCTTTTCTCCTTGAATGGAGTTCCGTTTGTTTGATTTGTAATACTGGATCATGTCATTAAGTTAATAATCTCTAGAGCGGTTTTTTGTGCTGCAGGTTCTCTTGGATATCACAGATTCTGAGTTAGACATTTTAGATATATTTGAGGATGAAGAATATGAGAGAAGCACTGTTGATGTTTCTCTGATAGTAAGTTTCGTCCAACCATTTCTAATATTAAATTGAGCAATCGGCCTCATATCACTTATTGCTTTGTTTGTGTTATTAAAACGAAAAAATGGCTCTGGTTATTGCAGGATACTTTAAAGAAGGTGCGATCCTACACTTATGTTTGGGCTAACAAAAATGATTCAAGCTTGTACGGAGAATGGAGTTTTGAGGTAACTTTTCTATTGAAATATATATCTGTTCACTATAAGCTTGCTGGGTAGGCGTTCCTTCATCTTTTATTTTAAACATTCAGATTAGCGCTGTTAAGGAGACACAGGGGCATATGTATATACATTAGGAATAGTGAGAGTTCACCATTATCTGTGTTTCATCTGCTTAGTTGCAAACCAATTGATAATCTTGATTTGATTAAGTTTCACCCCATGCTGCAACATCACGAGCCATGGCACATACAAATAAATTGCTGACATTTATTAGTTTCGAGAAACGGGTTGAATTTCATAATAGGTCTCAAACTGTGTTGCATATACTCTACTGATTAACTGTGCTAATCTTGCCAATATGATTCTACCCCATCTAGGCAAAAATCATGACACAACAACAGATCTATATTACAAATTCAGTTGTATTTTCATATTGGTTTGGATTGTTTTCTGCCGTTGTTTATATTTCTTAAATGATCAATTTTAATTGTTTCTTTTCCTTTATCGATAAAAAGGAATGGGTGCAATTACACAAGAATGATTTTGTTAAGATGACATCTGGTTTCGTGGAGGAGTTAGGAGGCGCGGAATCAAAGCCAAGAGTGGCTACTTATGAATCTTTTTATCAGAAAGCTGAAAAGTAGAAACTAAAAACTTCAATTTGTTGCCTTGATATTATTGATATACTCATTTTGTCTTTTGTAAATATAGGAAACGTTCTATTTCTGAATAATTTAATTTCCTTTTAGGCCCTTGCATTCATCCAAGGTTTAAGCAATGTAACAGGAAATGAACATGGTCATTGTTCCTGGCCTATACACACAATATAACATGAAAGGCCATTCCACTCATTGTTAATTGGTTTTGACTTGAATGCCCATATTCTATCATTTTGAAATCATTACTTTCAAGTTTTATCTTTGGGCTTGTTTGGTGTGTTTTCATCCTTAGAGCAACAAGTACTGTGGTGGGGAGTCCACACCACAGAAAAAAAAAGACTGGTGTAAGTAGGAAGACAACGATAAAGAAATTACGTATAGCAAAAAGGAAGAGATCTATACATGATTTGCTGCTTTAAATACCATAGCATTGTAAAAACAACTTACATTATCATCACCAAAAGACCACTCTCTGCCACTTACTAAGACATGAAATTCCTCTCTTTTTTCCCTTCCTCTGAGTTTATGTTTCTTTCCCTTGATATTCATGGTAGTGATCTTTAACAAAAGAAGTAGATCCAAAACCAAAAACTCTATCTCATCATCGTCAAAATTGCCTCCGGGGCCATGAAGATTACGTTTCATAGGAATTTTGCACCAGATATTAGTAGGTCTACCTCATCACTCCCTCCGAGATTTGGCCATGAAACATGGGCCTCTTATGCACCTACAACTTGGTGAAATTTCAGCAATTTTGGTTTCTACACCAAGTGTGGCTGAAGAGATTATGAAAAAACATGACATTAATTTTGCTAATCGAGGTGAACTT
The DNA here is from genome assembly GCA_023531435.1 of Papaver californicum. NCBI lineage: Eukaryota > Viridiplantae > Streptophyta > Magnoliopsida > Ranunculales > Papaveraceae > Papaver > Papaver californicum. The sequence goes on from JAJJMC010006776.1 coordinate 3,152,550, forward strand.
CTTGCTGCATAGATCGTGACTTATGGCTATATAGATGTTGGGTTTGCTCCATACGGTGATTATTGGAGACAGTTACGAAAGATTTTCTCTTTAGAGTTGTTAAGTACTAAATGTGTTCGTTCATTTCAGTCGCTTAGGGTTTCCACAGTGGGGCGAGTAAAACATGGACCAAATCCAAATATATTTTTTGATCAGTCCAAAACCAATCACAGTGGTGGGAGTATATTTGGGTTATACTCCAGACTTTTTACTGTTTGAGATCAAATGTGATCCGAAAACTGGATCAAAATAAAATTTGGTGGAGCGTGAAGGTAGCAGTGCGTCTCGTGACAGGCGTGAAGTTTGCGTGCGTCTTGTGTCAGACGTGAAGGTAGCAACACATCTCATGAATCAAACATAACTCAAAATCACACCTGTGTAGGCGTTCACATAAGCGCACGCCCCACTGGACGCACACTTCGCGTGTGCTTGATGATGCGGCGTTAACCAAATTACGCCTGAAGTAGGCGTTAACTAAACTTACGCCTGTTGTAGGCGCTCACCAATTTTACGTCTATGTATGGGCGTTCACCAATTTTACGCCTGTGTGTGGGGCGGTGGTGTACATGACCGTCTCTTGTAATATTTACCGTTGAGATTCTTACCGTTGTAACGGCTATCTTTTTGTATTACCTATATGAATATGAATTGGTTGAGCATTCCTTCTACTACTAACCCATTTCATTTGATTTGTGTATAAGAAAAATTTCCCTAGATTCGTATATTTGTCTTTCAAACCAGTTAGAATTATGGCACCAAAGCCACGAGGTCCAAATTTTTCTACATTTGAAGATGACGATGTGTAGAATTTATTTATCAATATATCAAGGTTCTACTATTGGATCCAATCAATCAGAAGAAAAATTATGGTCTTGTATCTTAGTTGGGATGAAAGAAGTCATACCTACAATGCCGGAGCGCACTTGGACCTCCATTCAGAAACGATTTCAGGGAATAAGTAAAGATGTGGCACTTTACTCTGCAAAAGAGGCGGAAGTGAAAAGTGAACATCATATTGGATGGGGCCCATCCCGTAAATAATTTTTTTGAATCGTATATCATCCACTAAACTGTTTTTAAAACAATAACATATTGAAGAAGTACAGAGGCTTTTCAAGAAATCTAATGGTGGCAAAAAATTTAAGTTTGAAAAGTGCTATGCAATTATGTTAGAAAATATCAAATATTCACGACGATTGACAGCTGGTTTCTAGGGATGTCAATCCCAATCCAAAATCGGATAGTCGTTTCCGAAAATCCTGGATCCTATATGATATTATCCGGTATAGCAGATATCGGATGTCGGAAACGGATATTGTATCGGATATTTTTCGTGTCATCGAAACGGAACCGGCTGAGCCAGTATCCGTCCGATAACATCCGATACCGATAGCATATATAAATTATCGGAAGTTATCAGATAGTTATCGGAAATTGATGAAATTTGAAGTGAAAAAATAGGTGTTAAGATTTATATCAGCTATCGGATATTTATCAGATAATATACGATATCCGATAAGCTTATCGAAACGGAATAGGATTTGAAGTTTAAGATTTCGTCGGAACTTATCGGATATCGGAACCGGCTGAGCCAATGTCCGTTTCGATAGCATCCGTTGACATCCCTACTGGTTTCGATTCATCGCAAGCTGAGGAAGATTCTGAGAGTGGCGAGGAAGACCGGGAAAGACAGAAAATAAGTCAAGGCAATTCTAGTAGCGATGAAGAAATAGGAGATATACCTAACACATATAACCGTCAGATGGGAAAAAAAAAGGCAAAACGACTGAAGAAAACAGGGAGAGCGATGACCAAGAGGAAATGATGGAAATAATTATTAAAGAGCAACAAAACTTCAATACCAATTACAGAGAACAATCAAAAATGAAGATGGCGCAAAGAGAATCCGAGTTTGTAGCAAAACAAGCTGAGTCTTCGGCAAAGTTTACGGCAAAACAAGCTAGGAAAGACAAACTTGACGCAAAGAAAGAAGCATACGACGAGTTTCGCGTAATGATGATGGATGTCTTTGGGTCGGATGCCGTAACAAGAGAGTACATCGAATTTAGAAAGACAGACATATTGCAGAGAAGAAGAAGTCAAGCTTAAAACGTTCTCGGATTAGCTGAAACCGAGATCGCTTATGATTATTAATGGATTGACAATTTTAGTTTCTACTTTCAGGATTTATATTTTAATCTCTATGAATTGTATTAAGAGGTTAAAATTTCCAGTTTAATATTTTAATTTCTAGTTTAATTTCAATTTTGAATAATTAAGTTAGTCAGATGAAAATTTAAACCAACGACTCTATTTTTCGCATTAACATCAACGGATATTTATGTAAAAAGAGATCACTGAATAATTGATGTAGGTTTTTACTAACTGATGTATTGCATACACCAGAATGACAACATGATAAAAGACTACACTGTAAATATTAGCCTATCTACCCGTCTCCTACATGAGTAGACAAGTGAGATTGTTTAAATTTTTAAGATTGACAAAGTAAATAATTGAAACGTTGGATTCCACTGAATAGACTTTTCTTATGGACCCACCAGTGTCGAAAAGAACAGAGTCGTCACTTCTTTCAATATCATGTTTTAAGCTTTTATTTAAATTTGATGAATTTTTCCATTCAAAAAAAGCCCTATATATACTCATTCGCCCATTTCGAGACCACACCTTCCACACTTCAAATAACCTAATTGAAAGATTATTTTTATCTCTTCGTTTTAGAATTATGGCTTACCAAAATTTTAGTATTAATGCTGATAATTTTACCATAGAGGAAGATTTATCTCTTTGTTGAAACTTAGTATTATATTATCCAGCAATGGATCATGAACGTCGGATGAATGGTTCAATGAGCATGGAATGGTTATAACATCCATGCTAACTTCTGTAATGAAACCGGTAACCCCAATAATCGGAACAAAGCATACCTTTTTTGTCGATTTTGGAAAATATGAAGGGAAATACTAGAATTTTCTACTTTAACCGCTAAGGTGAATGAAAGAAGAATTATGAATGAAACTGATGACAAAGTTGTTGTGAGATCTCTGGAGGAATGGAGAAGATAGAAAGGTTCATATTTCAGGTACCAACCTCATTTTGAAATCCTAAGGGTGATGAAAAAATACAACCCTTTTATGTTGATTGTTCTTCGACGATGTCAAAATCGTCATCCAGGGGGTCATACCACTCGTTGAAGGTTTGATTTTAGGTTTTGTGGGTATATCTTTTTGTAAACCCTCACGAGACATAACTCGTCCATGGGGCCACCTAATGGTTTAAAGGATTATTGCACGTGCTAAGTACAACCGTGACTCCTGCTAAAATGAGATATATTAACATCTAGTGATATATTGTTATTCTGAATAAGTGATATTGGTTATTTATGATACTTCTGTTAATTTATTCATTACAAAATAGATTGCGTCGGTGGATATAACTAAATCTTCTGCCGGATCAAAGGAAGCCATATAAGTTTTTAAAATGTTGTTTTTAACTAAAAATGGAATGAATTTGAAGAAAAAGTGGATGTTTGGTTCAGAAGACGTAAAGAAGATGTGAAGGTATAGGGACATCTAAAAAAAGAGCTGTTGCAAAAGTAAATTTTTATAAAAATATATCCGTTGAGTTCCAATGACTCATCTATCCGTTACAACATAGTAAGCATATTGATAATACAAGAGCTCAAAAGGAAGCCTAAACTTATTTTTGCAGGCATCGTGACTGCATTTAAAAAAATTAATCAAAAATTTATAAATAATTTAAATATTATAAAATATTACAAAATGTTATTTAAAAAAATAAACATACGACTGAATTTAAATAAAAACAACTATATTATTGTTTATTCTACTCAGATGAACGCATGACAACATTAGTTTTATATTTTTATAAAATTATTGCTCGTAATACATAATAAATTAATTCTTATATATATTGTTATAAAAATTAGTTAGCATATAAAAATGAAATGATCGAAAATTAGCTAGAATAATGACTTCTTGTGTAATACCAGAAATAACTCGTGTTATAACAATATTACTTCTATTTGTATTATGCATAATATAACCACTATTTTTTTTTGGGCTCCACTGCTTTATTTTGTGCATAGTATAACAAATTAATTATAAGTCAAAAAAAGTGTAAGTCGTTAATTGCGTTTGTTTCCTCACTTCAACAATAACCTTCGTTACTTAGCCCAAGGCTTTATACTGATTTTTAACCCAAGGTTTGTTTGAATAACGGGTTACCGATCAAAAAAGATCGTTATAACACGTTTTAACGGGTATGAGCACGTTTTAGATAAAAACGCGTTATTTAGAAAATAACGTATTTTAATGTTTTTTTTAAATAACGGGTATGATAACGGTTAAAAAGAAAAATAAAAATAAATTATGATCTGCATTTTTTATCTAACGGTTTTAATATGCGTGAAAAGTAGAGATATCAATATGTCTGAGTCCTCCTGGGTATCACTGGACCCGGATCCTGACACTAGTTGTAAAAGTCGGATCCGATTCCTAAATTTATGGACCCAGAACCGGACCCGTTGAAAAACCTGAGTCTCCGTCGGTTCTGGGTACCCTTTGGGTTCTGAAAAACTATCAATTTTTTTTTTTTAAAATCTTGATATCTTTTTCTTTTTTTGGTTGAATCCAAATTATACTTTTACAAGTTTATTGTTATTTTTTTATTAATGTTCTAAATAAAGATTAGATATAAGAGAAAAATAGAAAATAAGAAAAAATTAATGTCTAACCTAAAAAAATCCTTTTAATTTTGATAAAGAATTAATAAATGAATGAAATAAGCAGGTACACACTGAGTATACCCGATTAGACCCGATAAAATTTTGGGTCCAAATCAAGATTACCCGTCGGGTATCTAAATATCTAATGAGTTCAATTCTAGGACACAAAACCAGACCCTAACCGATTTGGTTCTAGGTAATTGAGTACCCATTGATAATACTATTAGTATACCATTTGGAGCCACTATTACTATACCATTTGGAGCTGGTAGAAGAATGTGTCCGGGGATGAGTTTTGGCATAGCAAATGTTGAGATTTTACTTCCTCAATCGGTGTACCACTTTGATTGCAAATTCCCTAATGGAGTAAAGCAGCCAGAAGATCTTAACATGTCTGAGGCTTTTGGTGCTCTAGTAAGAAGAAAAAATGACTTGTATTTTACAGTAAATTTAATTTAAAAATTGTTTTTAATATGTAACATTAAACATCCGGTATACTCATGCTTCAGGAAAAAAATAAAGGTTTGCTGGCCCATATCTATTGTATAGTATTTGTATCTGTCATGATTTGTCATATTTGTTGTATCATATCTGTAACTATCATGGTTTGTTGTATATGCCGATACAAATCCATATTTATCGTATCGTATTTGTATCTGTTGATATTGATCTAAAATCCTTTGGGATTTTTTTAAGGAAAAAGGATAAAAATTTAATAGAAATGAAAAGAGAGAAACAATCTAACCCCAAAGTCGAGACACATTATAATCTTTAACCCTCAAGTATTGTCAAGTATAACCTTCTAATTTATCAATAGATCAATGAAGGAGTTATATCGAAACAATGCATAATTTTGACCCCAGAAATAAACTAACGCCTTGACTTCCTGAATTATTCGAGTCCTCGTCTTTTCCCCTTTTTGCCATTTTTTATGCCTTGCGCGTTTATTATATACGACCAAATGGTTGCAAATATAGGCCAAATCAACTCCTTTTTTCTTTCCCAAGCTAGTTGACCACTGCTCTAGCTGTTGCACCAAAGTTGCTTTGTGTATGCATTCCAGTTGTATTATGTTAGGTCTTTCTGTAATGAAGCTGTATAAAAGCTTCTTTATCTCTTTGTAATCTTTAAATCTGTTTGAATAAACTTTTATCACAATTCACAGATTCTTTCATGGTATCAGAGCATCTAAGCCTCACGGCGTCGGATCTTGGAAGTAAACCTAATTTTCACTACCACTACCATTAAATTATCATCATCTTCCGCTTCTTCTTACAATTTCCGCCAACAAACAACTCAAACCCCCAAATTCCTGATCTCAAATCACTACCAACAGGACCATTTCCACATCTACCCATTTCTCTTGGAAGGGGCAATTTGTAAGAATTGTTGGTGGCGAGATGAGAAAAGAATGAAGACAGTGAGAGATTCAAACTAGAGGAAAATAAAAATAGGGTTCACTGTTGGGTTAATGTTCGAGTAGATCTGTGTTTGCTGTGGCTCGATTCTGAAGGGGGTTGTGATGAATCGTGGGTTTGATTAGTGGCTGAGTTAATTGCAGGAAATGGTGATTGAAGAATTTACTGTTGGTATGAGAACTCAGGGTAGAGGGGCAGCAAGGAGAAGTTAGGGGTCGTAATAGCCGTATGGTTTTGCTTCTGGTGTTGAATAATGGGTTCTCATTAGATATGAATTTGCAGGTGAACTGAGCTAGAGAAGAGAGCCGAATAAACAGCAGAGAGCTACCTGTAACGACTGGAATATTGTACGCTAAGTGTTTGAGAAATCGGCGCAAAGAAATCAAATATGGTCTATGTGTTGGCCGGGTTTGTGTGAGTTGGACTAGGTGCTTAGCAAGCATAAGGGTAGTCACGTTTGCATCTGAAATGAAGAGTGAGAATCTCGGGAGCTGGTGCTATGGCAGTGTTGTTGCCTGAGTGAATCAGTTGTGTGGCCGGATTTTATGAAGTTAGGGAATAGAAAACTAGATTTGGAAGGAATATGACTTTGGAGTTAAGGTATTGATTGGATCCAAGGAGAAACAAGACAACAAAAAGAATAGGCAATGGGTTTGTATTCGATTCTGAGTTGGAATGAAACTGTCATGAATGAGTATGAATCATGATTGAAGTTGAATCTATGCTTTAGTTAACTGGTTTTTGTCTTCCATGGATTCACAGTGATTTGATTTACTAACAACAGTTCTTTGGTGATTTACTTCAGTAGTTCAATGATTTTTCATCAAATTGGACATGGCTTAATTGTGACCTACAACTTCTCAAAAGCAACATCAATCGTTTATCAACAGGATCCACTGATCACCAATAGAAGCAGCAACTTCAACAACAACAATAACAACTTTTGGTAACAATTTTTATTACTTTTTGTCATGATGAATTAAAGAACATTGTTGATTGAGTAAAATGAAGTTGGGGTAACTTCCAGCCATTCAAACTTCTGTTGTTCATCAAAATCTTTGTGTCTGTTAACCAATACAGAACACCAACAATTTGTGTCTCTTAACCAACAGAGAACACCAACAATTTGAGTCTCTTAACCAACAGAGAACAACAACAATTTGTGTCTGTTAACCAATACAGAACATCAACAATTTGTGTCTATTAACCAACAGAGAACACCAAAAAAAATACTAGAATCTACTATTTCTGATGCTATTCTTATTGCTGCTAGTTCTAATGGTGATTTAGTACTTCTAAATGCTTTTGTTGCTTGCTTCATGTCAACCTTCCACATAATGCTAGTGCTCAGTTTGAGGGGGAATATGTTTGGTGTTGGTACTGCTTTGTAAGTACAAGTGTTGGGTTTTCTCATGCTTCCCGCCGATGTTTCAGAAATCAAACTAACAATTGCAACTTATGTATGGATGATTGCTATAGAGATTGTTCAGGTCATTTGAGGAGGTTTATGCTTTGCGGATTGGTTTGCCTTAGCCTACGAGTGTTGCTGCTACTGCATCTACAGGCATCGATGGCGTGATGTTCTCGTTGTGCAAACTGATTCACTTGTCCAGTGATTAGTTTGAGGGGGAATGTTAGAACATACACGTCATAGATTATCAGGTCTTTGTATTCCAGCTGTGTTCCAGCTGTATTATGTCAGGTCTTTCTGTAATGAAGTTGTATAAAAGCTTCTTTATCTCTTTGTAATCTTTTAATCTGTTTGAATAAACTTTTATCACAATTCACAGATTCTTTCAGAAAGTAGTAAGTGATCAAACTCTTCTTCCTAATTGTTGCATAAGCAGCACCGCGTTGGAGTAATTCCACACCCTCTTCTATCCAGATTGTTGATTGTGGGGATTGCATTTTGAAAAGTTAGCCAAGAAAAAAGTTGCACCTTAGGATGTACGAATTTCACCCCATATACACTTATAAGGAATCTGCATGGCAAATAATAAGTTGTTGATGCATGATCCATGAGTAGCTTCCCTTGACAATGGATTATGATCCCAGTTTGTATCTTAGAGTACCTTCCTCATCTGACTGTGTAGGAGGGTCTCCTGACATCTGCAGTAGACTTTGAAATTAGCAGTGATTTGTGGGGTTGTTTGTTGCCTTAGTTGAATTTGTCCACCTGCCATTTTCAATCAGTTCTTCTACTTTTGCAAATTTGTTTGTAGCAGCATTGAAAGCCATCCGGTGAGATATGGAGAAATATGTTTCCCCACACCAAGTATCCAACAAAAAATTCTCTGATTTTCCATTTGTCACTTGATCTGTGCAATAACTTTCGATTACCCTTTTTTTTTGGGAAATAAATCCAAAATCCTCTTCCACGAGGAAGAGAAGAGAAAATTCCTCAGAAATCCACATATTTTCTTGCACTGTCTTTCTCTGTAAAACCTTATTTTCATTAGCAACATATCTCCAGCTCCATTTTTCTAGGAGAGATTTGTTTACTATCCTAAGATTCCTCAATCCCACACCTCCTAAGTCCTTAGGTCTGCTAAGTCTCTCCCAAGAAATCCATATAATCTTCTTCTTCTCATGAGTAGATCCCCAAAGAAAGTCACTCATTAGTTTTACTAGCTTTTTCTCCACTGCCACTGGCATTTGTAGCAAAGAAATAAAGTAAATGGGTAAGCTTGCAAGTTCTCTATTGATCAATGGAATCCTAGCTGGTTTAATCAAGAATCTTCCTCTCCAAACTGCTAATTTTTTCTTAAATTTGTCAATAATCTCTTCCCAAATGCTAGATTGCTTCAAGGTAGCTCCTAAAGGAATTCCCAAGTACTTTAATGGCAAAGTTTATACTTTGCAATAAAGAATTCCAGCCAATTGTTGAAACATATGATCTGCACCAATTCGTATAACTGAGCTCTTCTCTAGATTAACTTTTAGGCCTGTTATTGCTTCAAATATTTGTAATACCAATAGCAAGTTGTCTGCTGCCTATATTGTTGCATCCAAGCATAGAAATGTTTCATCAGCAAATTGTAAGTGTGCTACCTTAAATCACAATTCACATGAAAATCAGATATTATGTTAAGTGTTTCTACTTTTTTCAAGAGCTTTCTCAGTATTTCAACCACAAAGATAAAAAGAAAGGGTGAAAGTGAGTCTCCTTGCCTGAGACTTTTATAGTGTCTAAATCTTAAGGTTGTTGCACCATTGATGAGAATTGAGGATTGCATATTGGATATGCACCAATGAATCCATCTCCTCTACTTTTCACCAAACCCTGACCCCTCAAGCATATTATCCAGACAATGCCAACTGACATCCTCAAAGCTTTTTCGATGTCTAGTTTACACAACACTTCAGGTTTTTGTCTTTCAATCTAGCATCAATTAGTTCACCTGCTATCAAAATTCCATCTTGAATTGTTGTGCTTGATAGATACACCTTGATGTTCAAAAAATAGTTCACGTCACACCTCTTTGAGCCTCCCAACAAGGACCTTACTATCTTGTATGTGCTTCTTACTATACTGATAGGCCTTAAATGTTGAGGTCTACCAGATTCTTGTTTTTTAGGTAATAAGCAAAATGAATGAGCAGTTAGTCCTCCAGTCCATCCTTTCTTCTAGATAGAATTCTTGTATGGACGCCATCACTTCCTTTTTGATAAAATGCCATGTTATTTGAAAGAAGTCCATTGGGTATCCATGAGGACCTGGAGATTTTTTGCTGCCACAATGCTTGATAATGTTCCACACTTGACCTTCTTCAATAGGTTCTTTAAGACATTCTTGTTCTTCTTGAGAGATTGTAGGGAAACCAGTATTCCTAGAATCTCTCAAGAAGAACAAGAATGGCTTGAAAAACCTATTGAAGAAGATGCAATATGGAACATCATCAAGCATTATGGTAGAAGAAATTTTTCGTAAGATATGCTAAAATTTGTATACCAATTTAAAAGAAAAAAACTAGGTTGTTATTGTTTCCAACTCTAACATACATTGGATTTTTTCTATCAAAAATATTAGTGTTGTAAATATTAACACTTCTTAGTTCTTACATCTCTGTTATTCTTTGCATTTTATACCTTTATAAATTTACGTCTGGTGGGAATAACCAGCAGCATCACCACTCATTTCTTGATTTCGTGAAAAGTAGATAGGGAGCACACTTATCCCTTTAGTAATAGCATGAAATGAAGTTTTGAGTTGTTCCCAAATAATACAACAGAAGTGATTTTTTTTTACAATACCAAACCATGCCATGTTTCTTTTCTTTTTCTTTAAAAAGGGGCATACCCCTTGCATGCACAGCATGTCCACCTGAAATGATTCGCCTCTGGTGCTCGTACTCCTCTTACTTAATTGTCTTGAGTTGCTAGTTCTACTCGAGACGGTTATTGCTGGATGGGCAATATGTGTTGGCGTATGAGTGGTGTTAGCCCGATTACCTCTTCAACCCCGACCCATGTTCTCTCTCGGAAAAGACCCGTTTGGTTCCTGTGTTGCTCACATAGCGTGATGGCACCAACCTGCAAACATGTAAACCCAATCCCAGTAGAAAAAAAAACTCAGTGTGCGTAAAACGCCAAGAATTAACTTAGTTTGTGTAGCTTTTTCTTGCACATCCTGTCCTTGTTCGTTTCAGAAACGTGATAAACAAAGTTCGTTCCACGAGACTTGTGAAGATTTTTGTTAGACCTAATTCTGATTTAAACTAGCAAATAAGTAAAAGATGATATTAATATTAAGAATAACTGAGACTCAGGAATCCACCATACATATTCAAGTGATTCATACATTAATTCTGAACAATTATAGCTTATATTATTAACTCTGTTTCTTTGCTTAAAGTAGATCTTAAAACATTAACTGTAAATCATAAGCATGCACATCAAAAGCCCTAGGTCTAAGCATACACCATCAAACAAAATCACAATTAATTAAAAAAATTATAAATCAATTAAAATCAATGGAAACAGTCATATAATTAATCATACTTACCACTTAATCATGAAATATGGCTCACTTCGTTGTCCCAGAGATAGGGTTTAGCTCATCATAGCAAATACTCTCTCAAAAGATAAATACATAGCTCAAAAGTGCTTAAAATGAAGAAATAAAAAAAAAAAGAAATAGCACAAAAATTTGATACAGATATTTCTGTGGCAAAGAAGAAATGGTCACGGTTCACTCAAGTTCTTCTTTGTCGCTGAAAGCAATAGAAAAGATAATTGTCGAGTTAACAATAGTTCTATATTTCTTAAAATAAAATGGAAAAGATGAAGGTTTTCTGCAACTGTCTTTTGGTGTGGTTTCTTCTTCTTTTTCCTCTTCTGTGCTGCAATTTAGATTTCAAACTGATTTTTCATCTCTTTCAATTCTAATCCCCCCAATATCTGTCCATCTTCTCCTATTTATAATACCACCTCCAAATCTCGAAATAACTTCAATAATCTTCTCACATATCTGATAATATTCTCAGATATAATTTTCTTTCTATTTAAAAAAAAATCTCGATCAGACTCATTGATGATCTTCTTCTCGTTGTTACTTTGTTATTCAAATAATATTTGGATAGTATGGGAACAAAATCAAGAGAAACAGGAAAGAAAATCCATGTTTCCAGAGATAAACTAAATTCCTTCCGAGAACTAAATATGATCGAGTTTTGATTTGATTCTGTTTTGATATTACATGTAAAAGTATTGTACAAATCCCTCTTAATAAGACAATAGTATATTCTTGCCTTAACTCCTTGAAAATCTCATCAAATCACGTTCAGAAGCTTCTCATATTGAGAAAGAATTGTTCCCGCCAAAGTTTCAATTTGAAATGGAAGAGGTGGGTATTCCCCGTTTCCATAATTGGAATGAATCTTTCGTTTTTTTCTCTGAGTTTTTAGTTCAACTTTTTGATACAATCATGCACCTAATAATATGTGGTTGACCTACTTTATGTTCCTATGTTACTCTATATTGTAAAAAGTTGTTTTTGGGTTGCTTGTTTTTTTGAAGGGCTTCATATGAATTTTATTGTCTAGAATGTGATTAAGGGGTGTCCTAACACATATCAAATGTCTAAATTACTCATTCATTAATCTTTTTACCGTATTACGATTCACCCATAACTAAACCTAAAATATATATAAAAAAAAACAACCTTATACCTATTATTCTTCTCTTTATCTCCTCCTTCCCATTCATTAGTTATTATTTTCCATCTCTCTATTTTTTCTTCTTAAAACTTATGTGGTCTTGATAGCCTTCAGAAACACATTTCCCGTCCACTCTAAAGCATGTTATCCTGTACATGTCGCCGAGAGTTATACACATCTCGCCAAATGGGAGTTACATGGTTTTTCGTCTTTGGATAATGCCTCTCAGAAAATGCTGAGACGGTGACACTATCAAACTCAGTGTGCGCATAATGGATATCAGACCATAATCCACATGCTTTTACTTTCTGCACCACCTCATCACACTCATTCAGTATATCCCTTCCAACCGCCTTCTGGCGTCTCAAGAGTCGAGTCGCATTGTTATGATCCTATAAAATATTAATACTTAGACTATATAAGTCGAAAAATATGTGTAGTGAAGATCCAATACCTTTGTCGCGTATATTTTGGCCGCCATAAGTGTTTGTAGCCGAACAACACTTTTCATCCATCTACTGGTATACCATAAGTTGGGTTACGAGGAGATAAACATAAAGTATGATGATGAATGTGTGCATATCTAGCACAAGGATTCTTAAGCTTCTTCTTCTCTTTAACAACAATAATATTTTTTTTTTCTTCTTGTTCATCTTCTTCTTCTTCTTCTTCTTCTTCTCTCAGTGACGACCCCAATTTCTTTGTAATTTTAGTTTCACGTTTACTTGCCCCTTGGTGTTTACCTTGGTGAGGTTTGGAGTTCTAGTATCTGCCACTACGATACCTTTCGATTTGCCCAAAAAAAATACTTAACTAAATTCGAATAAGAAAGCATCAAGTTCGGATAATGTACTCAAAGTTCTATTAAGAAACTAAAAGTTCGGTTAAAAAACAATTGAAACTTAATCAAACTTAGTGTATGTTTTGGAAAAAAGTGTTCGGTTAAGACAAACTTATTATCGATTTAACTGATGTTCGATTAACAAACTTAATGTTCGGTTAATAAACATTTAAAGTTATGCAAAACAGAGAAAGGTTCGATACAATTTTTTTTTTAAACTTGACCAAACTCTTGGTATTGTTTTGGACTTAAAAGCTCGGTTAGAAGAGCCTATTATTGAGCGAACCGAACTCATAGTTTTGCTTGAGAAACACAGAGTTCGGTTAGGAGAAAAAAAATTCTTCCTAACCGAACTGTTCTTGGTGTTCTTCCTAAATTGAAAGTTCGGTTAGCTCGCTACGGTTTTTTCAATTTTTTCCTAATCGAACATCACACTGAAACCACTTTTTAAACTCCTATTTCATGATTTCTACTCGAATTAACAATCAAAATCGAATAACAATGAAGGGGTTTTGAGGGAATTACCTTCTAAGATACATACTAGAATAATCAGGTTTTGGTTCGCTCGTTAGAGTCTCGAGTTGGTTTCAACTTTCGCTGCAACTAGTTCTTTAATTTCTAGTTGATTTTCTTGATTTGGTTGATTTGCAATGGCTGCAATCCTAGGATCCGGTAATACATTTCTTCTACAGCGTTTAAAATGACTCATTTATAGACGACAAGATTAACCGAAGATGAAATTCGTTTATGAGACGATTAATCGTTTATGGAAGATGAAAAGGGAAGAAGAAGAAGAATTTTTAAAAGAAATTCAGTTAGGAAAAAAAGGATTTGAGTTTTTTTTTAAATGAAATAGATTTAGGTTTAGGATTAGTATTAGATTTATATATGATTAGGTTTATGTGGTTATTAGATTAAGTTAATTTTAATTAAGGGTAACTTAGTCATTTCCTCTAATTAAAACACCTCTTAGTTTTGTAGGAAGGATGGTCTAAGCACATCGTGGCCCTCTCAAATATTCCATGGTCCCAATTTTTTTTTCCAATACATTGATACAAGGCCCATACTTGAGCCCAAGTTCATCTACTTTGAGCTAGGTTTTGATATCAACCCTAGGATCACGTATATTATATATATAATTTTAGGAGAAATTCCTTGGTTGTGGTTAAAATCTGAATCAAGCTTGAATTCTAGAGCTTCTAGTTCCGTCAGAGAATATATAGACCAATAGGAATACTGGGTTTTAACTTATTTTATAGTTTTTAAACACTTACTCCCTGGGTGGTTGATGAACACATGTCTTAAATCTAAACCCTAACTATTTCAATCTTTACACGTCTTTTTCTTCTGGGTCTAAATTGATGGTGTAAATTTATTTTCTGGGGTTCCTTTTGATTGATTTGGTATTTGGTTTTTTGTAATTGTATATGTTTAGAGTTGATTTCACTCATAGTTTTTGTGGTATCTACTTATCTTTCTATGATCATCATTTTTATGGAATATCTATCTGACCTAATTATTGCTTTGAAAGCCTTAGAGTAGCAAACATACTTATGCTTTTCAAGGTAGTAGCAATTCCTCATCTCAAGGGAAGAAAGATGCACATGTTTCAGGCAATGGCATGATTCTTTTAGATATGTTAAATCAGTCGATCCATACTCACTCGGGCACAACCATTTCCTTTTCTTTATGTTTATGTAAAACTTGCGAAATTGGTATAGCTCTAATAGAGAAAACTTATAATATTCTTTTGGTTCTTACGCCGACTCAGCTAACAGAGATGAATCAACAACAATAACGCCATGGGAGTAAAGGGCCTTAAATGATTGAATTTCTATTTGGTGGGTAAAGATTTATCATTTCTTTACTGATGTCATTGTGCGATGTATGATAATTGTGTATTTTGGATGCAACATGTATACAATTACATTGCTCAAACCATATCGGATCGTCAGGAGTATATAGGTTGTGTTGAGCTAAACACTTGCATTTCTCACCTTATTTTCCTTTCTTGCTCAGCCTAACTGTACATGTACAAAAAAAGGAAAAATAAAAGACAATTTCTTTCTTTTCATGTAGCTCTAAGGTTTCTTTATCTTCATCTAAGCCTAATCCATCTCTCTTTCACTCTATGTTTCTGTTTGAATTTTGAGTTCTACACCCCTTGGTTATGGTATTGATACAATTTGGCACTGGACTTATAAAACAATTATTATGGAATCAAAAGGAAATGACATGGCCCTTAATATAACATTGTGACCAATTCCACGGCTAACAAATGTTATAACAGTTTCGTTCAATAGGATACTCGAGAGATCTTTTAAATCCCTCTAAAAGTATAGTACGAAACAGAACTCCATTGATACTTACTTAGAAGTAGGTTAAAGATCATCTCTCATTTTTTTAGTGTTTGATTATTCAAGTATTTGTATCGTCAGAACTTTGCTTTCTGTTTCATACACTTGACCGAGCCAAGTTCTTAACCTGTGATCTATTTTCATGGTCTTACCCGCATACAAATTAATTCATTGTTTATCCTAAATTCCGAGCTTTCTGTATCATATGAGTTGGGTCTGGTGTATTAACTCTTTATCTACTATGAAATGACGATGTCACCTATTCATGCACTCCAGTTCAAGGAGGATAAAGACCTTTATAATTGTAGCCTATACTAGGTAGGCTTAAAGTCTCATTTTGGCCGAAGGTTCCCATGGATAAAAGAAACTATGACTGAAACCTTCCTTCCAAGGTGTTCTACAGGTATTGGTGACTATTGCAAAATTTTGTATTTATTTAACTATATTGGTGTTCAACAGGTATTGGTGTCTATTGCACAATGTTATATTTATTCTACTGTATATTGGTGTTCAACGGACTACTATGACTGAAACCTTCATGTCAAGGTATTCAATAGGTATTTGTGTCTACTGCACAGTTTTGTATCTATTAATATTGGTGTCCAACTCAGGTGTCTTCTGCTCATCATATTGCCGATTCAAGTGCTTAATTAAGAGGGTCTTGAAAGATGTTCTTTCATATATCACGAAATATTGTCAGCATTTTATTGCGCTGACCCTCATTATAAATGTTATGACTCCCTTACTTTTACCAACTACCAAACCAAGATTTTTTTCTGCGGTAATGGTGCTGTAAATTTGGATGCGTATTTAACTAATAATTTTGTTTTCATGCAACACACAATGTAGTGATTGGAATGACACTACAGTGCCACTGGTCAGTACGTACCGTAAGAAAATTCAACAAAATCGTGAGCAGGATTACAATAGAATGTTAGACGTCACATCTGTGTGGTTAGATTAGTATCTACCTATCGATTATGATTATGGTAAGAATTTATAAGAAAACTTAGATATAATCATTGTTTATGTTAAAAATCTTTTTGACTAAACAACCAATCAAATTCTTACATATCAAATAAAGATTGAAATCGAGTAACATATAAACATCTTTATATTAATTTTATTAAATCATTTTTATAAGGTACGATACATATGATTACTCAACTTATCATTTTCGATCTA
>JAJJMC010006776.1:3180942-3218115 GCA_023531435.1 Papaver californicum
ATCATCATCATCATCATCATCATCATCATCATCATCATCATCATCATCATCATCATCATCATCATCATCATCTTCTTCTTCTTCTTCTTCTTCTTTCCTGTCAAGTTTAACAAGTTCTAACTTCTAAGAACAATCACCACCACAACAATAGAACCCTAGAAGCTAGAGCAGAAAAAATCACTGAGTATTGTTAACTCAATAGGTACGGCGTATCATTATCCATATTGCTATTGTTCTTTGATTATGAATTTATGATATTATGTGTTAGAATGTTATAAATGTAAAAATTAGGGTTTTATAAAATTAAAAATAATTGGGGATTTTTGAAAACTAGGGCTAGTTAGTTTAATTTAGTTACTAACATAAATTGGGTAAAGGTTATTTTTTGTTGCTGGCTTGTAGTGATGGTTTCCATTTGTTGTAGTTTTTTGTTGCTGGAACTCCCTATTTATAAATACAGAGAAAAATATTGGATCATGAATAGACAAGTATTTTTACACTCAGTTTATATTTTGGATCATCATGTGGCTAAGCTTTATCATCCACTGAGTTAAATTTTCCAATCAGAAACATACATTTTTTTATCAAAATCAATGATTTTCTGATTTTTTTATAGCTAGAATATATGGATTATAATTTATGTTCCTAACTGAGTTTGAATTGTGGGTATTTTTAGGATTGTTGAATTTGTTGGTAAGGGTGTGACAGATATTCAACCATGAGATTATGTACTTCCAGTATTCACTGGGGAATGTAAGGAATGCCGGCACTGTAAATCAGTAGAGAGCAATATGTGTGATCTGCTTAGAATCAACACTGACAAAGTTGTAATGTTAAATGATAGAAATCAAGGTTTTCAATCAATGGGAAACCAATATGCAATTTTGTTGGTTGCTCTACTTTTAGTGAGTACACAGTTGTTCATGTTGGTTGTCTTGCTAAGATCAATCCTGAAGCTCCACTTGACAAAGTTTGTATTCTTAGTTGTGAGATCTCTACAGACTAGGATTTAGATTCAGTAGAAATTTTATTTTTTATATGTCAATTGATTTTATTAATCCCTTGGTTGTTATTGAATTCTGGTGGTGTAATTGTGTTTTTCAGGTCTTGGTGCTACTCTGAATGTAGCGAAGCCTAAAAAAGGTTCCACCGTTACTATTTTCGGATTGGGATCTGTTGGTCTTGTTGTAAGAAATTTACTTATCTTTTGATGATTGTGCATGTTGAAAATTCTTGAATAGAAAGATATAGTACTGTGATTGTTTTGTGTCAATTTCATTTAGATGCTGCAACTAATAGAGTATATACTTGATTAGGCCTGCGAAGGGGCTAGACTATCTGGTGCTTCGAGGATTATTGGGGTTGATTTGAATGCTAATAGATTCAATGAAGGTGAAACATACAAAGTCACTTAATCGATTTATTGATTTTATACAGTTCTTGTTTTGCAATTCCTTTTTTTTTCCATGGTTTGGTTTCCATATATGCGCGAACTAAATTGTTGTGCATCCAATGTCCCTTTATCAGCAAAGAAATTTGGGTGTACAGAGTTCGTGAATCCAAAGGACCACACTAAACCAGTTCAAGAGGTATGCTTACTGTAACTCATAGTGCTAATAATTCCGGAAGATTGAAATTGACTGATCCATATTCAGAGGGCTTCAATGACAAATCTTGGTTTTTTTGTTCCTATGATTGGTATTATGGAAATATGTTGCTGACATAAAACTAGATATGGATGAAAATAGTTTGTATAGATTATCTTAAGTTTTTGTTTCCTACAGGGGAACTATAGGTGCCTAGAAGAGACAATTGCAGGCTTATTATGTCTTGGGTTAGTCTATTTAAAATGATTCTCAGTGATAGTGGAAGATAAACATGTGCATTGCCATATCCAAATTGATTTTTTTTTCCCAGTATTCTTCTTGTTAAGTTAGTGTTCCAACATGAGAACTGCACTTCAATCTCCCATTCTTACAGATTGCTGCTGGTTTGAGGATTGAGATCAACAGGGCTCTTGCTTGCTTGCGTGAAATTGCTTCAGGACATGATTTGAAGAAGTTTCTTGCAGTGAGTTCAATCACTGGTTTTACATGTGTATTGTATATGTGAACTTTTTTAAATTACTGTGTTCTTTTGGGACCAAACTTAGTTGGATTATCATGTGTATTGTAGTAGTCATGAAGATTGTATCTAGAAGTTTGTTAAATTTGGAAATTGCGCTGACTCTGACAGTTTTTTTTAACATTTTCGGTTTACCAAAACCGACCGGTTTAAAACTAAAACGAACCGAACCGAATCGAACCGAATTTTTAATGGTAATCATCGGTTTCCAAAACTGAAAAACCGAGACTATCGGTTTCGTTTATAGCTGAATCAAAAACCAAACCGAACGGTACCATGTGCAGCCCTATAAATGCACACATCAATCAAAATTCAATTAGCGTTCTTATTTATCATGTTTTTAAGTTTCTTAGATTTTTGGAACAACCAATCCAATCCCGTAAGATGCACGGGTACAGTACTAGTTTTAATAATTACGTGAAATATGGGATAGAGATTTGGACCCATTACCTGCTCTCCCTTTTTTTATTTAAAAAAAAAGTAAAAATTAAAAATTCGAATAGGAAATTTTCTTTTTTAATGGATTAAGAAAAGAAAAATGAAATTAATGACAGAAATTTGGACACATTTACCTGTCGTGCTACAACTATATATGAATGGAAATAAAAATCTTGGACTTACTTACCTAAATATTTTTAGTTCATTTATAAACACAACTTGCCATTTCGATATGATGATGCTCATCACTCATGAAGCTCTATACCTCGAAGCATCGACGACACAAACGTTGAAATTCTAGACGATCGAATAAAAGAATAAGCCACCGGATCAAGATTACCAATTAATCATTTATCTACTTATTTGGTTTATATTACTACTAATTATTGGAAATTAATTAGTACTTAAACATTGTTAAACTAAAATTATGTTGCCTTAACAAAAACAAAACTCCAAACTTAAAATAATAATACTATATGAATTTTATTACTTTAATAAAACATGCTTATCTTCTTGATACTAATACTAGTCTGTGTGAATCGAAAGAATAATAGGGGTATTAGTTAATCTTAGGATAGCTATCACTGTCATATCTCTAACACATTACTCAAAAATAAGAACATCCTAATCTAACAGCGGTCAGCCTATTTGGTAAGGAATTTGATTCTCATGGTAAGGAATTTCATTCTCATGTTAGAGGTCAGTGGATCGAGACTCTAATTTACTCTAGATTCTGTTCTACAGTATGAAGATTTTATAAACACTTGTTTCCCATATTCAAAAAGAAAAAAATATGAAAAGTAAATCTTTTTTATTTGAAACAACCAACTAAAAGAGCTAATTAAACACAAACAGGTCTGGTTTATGCACACTCTCTGACATAACTGCACAAACAAGTGTTATAAATAAAGACTTTATTACTGTAGCCATACAGTATTCTCTGAATTTTGGAAGGAAATTTAGTAGGGTTAGCAACGTGTAGAATCCGTAGATTTGATGCCACTTAAATCAAATCCATTAAAATGGTGAGTATTGGATTTACATCTATGTCTAATCCATCATCTGTGGATTTGACATCCATGGATAAACGGGTAGGCAAATTGGATGCGAGTAAATTCGCGGATTTCATAAATTATGCATTAAATTACTGAAATTTAACGAATATATTAATTTATATTATAACATAACAATACTAAAATTATAATAATGTCATCTCAACAACCAAAAGTAAAATTTAACGAATATATTCAGTACTACTTGCTTGTAAATTTGATTCGTCGGTACAACTAGGTTAGAATGAAAATATTAAAAGTTATACAATACCTTCAAAATACACATATGTCTCATTATATTTTATAAATTACCTTTTTACCCTTGAATATAACATGTGTGGGTGTCCAATGGATTTCTAGACTTACACCTGCACCAAACTCATTATTTAATGGATTTTAAAAATACATTCGTATCCAACCTGTCTATGAACGGGTTGGATGTCCATCCACCAAACTGCAAGTGGATTATGTCGGGTATACGGGTTTTGGTTCATATACTCACCCTAGAATTTAACCTATTCTTCTATAAGGCTGTAAAAAAAATCCTAGCTAATTACTTTGGGCTTAAATGCCAAGCAGTTGCAAATTTAGTATGCCTGTAAATTTTTATAAATGTGAAAATTTGATAAATGTGAAAATTTGATACAGAACATCATGACTAAATAAATGTCGAACAACTGAATTTCCCTATCTAAAAGTCAGATATATACCAAACCCCATCTCGAATCTACCTGACGGTCAATTACAAATTGTAACCTTAAACAAATGAGCATTTGTAGACTTTTGGACCATTGGTCCCAAGTATAATGCGAATTGCAATTTTTATCATCCCCACAGGAAGCAGATGAGACGTCAGGTAAAATCGACCAAAGGTAACCGATCGATATTGTTTAGCAATTTTTTAACAGCTCATGAGCAATTGGCAAACATGTAATTGACTCTGCCGTCTGTGGTTGATGGTCCCCGACCCCGACTCCCCGATATAAAATATAGAAGAAATCGTACGTAAATATTCGTATGTATCCGATGAGTGTCTGTCTGTCTCTGACGCTCAATATATTGAGAAGAAATGAAAGAATTTTATGTATCCCATTTTTATATAGTTGCTTGATGAAATTTGAAAAACATAGCTAGCGGAGCAGAAAGAAAGTAGGGAGAAGAGAAATGGTGGCAACTAATTTGGTGTGGTCATCAGCTGCTGCTGAACACTCACCGTTAATGGTCACTTTGGCGGATAGCAATTTACAAGTTCCTATTTATATTCCAGAAGTACAGCTTGATGATCAACTCCATTACTCACTTCAGCATAACCCTCCATGGCGTAAGTTGTTTAATTTAGTACATCACATCTATTCTTCTATATAATTTTGTTTTTTTTGGAACTTAGATAGCCTTGTGGAGCCTCGGAAATGGTAATCCAGAGTCACCATCCAATATTTGTTTTCTACCGGCAAGTTTCGAACTGTAGTTGTTGATATCATCATCCAACGACTATATTACTCTGTTAAAAGAGGCATATGCAGCTATCATTCAAGCTTTTCGAGTTCTGTTTGATAAAGTACGGTCGTAATATGACATTATGAATGTGATAACTGGAAAGATTCTGAAAGTCTTTTAGTTTATAACAGCAGCTTGTTTATTAGGAAAACATTCAAAAATATCGGCGAAAACGTACGTTGTTGTTGTTGTAACGTTAAAACAATTTTCCATTCGTATATTCTGGTTATGAAATTTAAATTTAACAAATTTTATTATGTACAGATGAAGCTGTTACAATGGCATTCCAACATTTGATTGTGATGCTGGGAACGACTGTTATGGTTTCTACTAAACTCGTTCATCTTATGGGAGGAAATGATGTAAGTTGTTCTTTTGTTTGTATATAATTTGTAAGAAATTTTCATCGGTCAAGAGGGGAGGAGGAGGAGTCATATAAAAGGGTGGGTGTGCAGTTGCCCATCCAGTAACTCCCAAGTCCAATTTATTACTTTAGCCTATTTTTAATCATTTTTGCTCATTTATCCATCTTAAATGTGTCATTGATGATTTGTCCACCAATTTTTTAAAATCTGGCTCTGCTCCGAAGATCAAGAGAATCAAAACTTTTCAGTTGTGATCAGCGAGTCGAATCGGCAGTAGTTTCTGAGTTAGCCGCTCACAATTTGTAGGAACCTAAATTGATCAAATAACCGAAGTTAGAGCAAAAATAGTGGGGTTGGTATATTTGCTAATTTACCAATTACCACCCTACAGTGGGACGGGCAAACCAAAAAACGAATTGGTAAATGGGTATATTGGGGGGTTTGCCCATCGAGGCTCAGAGAAATACACTAGGCCGAGCGGCTCAATGAGATTCGACAACGGTCGAATCTTAATGGCTCTCATCCAACGACTATGATTCTCTCCTTATAAATTCAAACATTTTCAACTCCAAAATCACACCTTCTCCGCTCAAAAAATCTTCTAATTTCACTTCAATCTTAATCTTTCTATCTCAAACTTTTGATCTCAACTTATGGATCTTGAAGTGGAAAATGAAGAAGCACAAATGATAGGGGAACTATGGCTCCAACAAGCTCAAGAAATTATGTTATATATTAATCAAATTGATGAAGATTCAGACGATGATAGAAGGATGACTAGCCATAAGATACAATTATATTCAAGGCACATACCTCGTGATCCAGAATCAAGAGTCGTGTTGACAAGAAGATGGACGTGGAGATACTGAGATGAAGGACATCAACAAATGATGCGTGATTATTTTATTAATAGAAGTGTGTACTTTGATGAATTACTGATTACACACAAAAAAAACTAGCACTAATCATCCAGCGGAACAATGGCATTACTGATATCCTCATTCTCCTCCTCATCAGAATCAACGTAAACTGAATATGGGCATTGTTGTGCCTTCTGTGCTTCAATTTTATTTATTTCTTCTTCCCAGAATCGCAGTTGCGCCTGATTCATCTTTGACGTGTCCATTCCCAAGATTGCTCTCATGTGAGCATTAAAAAGTTTTTGTTCAAGAGCCTTGTGACCTCTCCTAATTTCGCCAGCCATTTTCTTGAGTTCTACCATTTTACCAATATCAATCTTTTCTTGTTTTTCAAAAAATTATTGGAAGTTGACATCTGAAGTTGAAGATTCAGTGGTTTCTTGAGCCGCCTTTCTGATCGTTTTAGCTTTCTTTTTTCCTGGTATCTTTCTGTATTTCCATTAACATTAAGATTGTTGTTTGTATGCTGGAATGCGGTTGCGTTGGGTTGTGGGGTTGAGCATGTTTCTGGTGAAGAATAAGTAGACGCAGACCCTTGAGAAACGTTTTTCGTCTCGTAAGGGGATTGCTTTGGTACTTGATAACCATTCAACAGTTCCGGGTTAAATCGTTTCAGGACTTTGAGAATATGGAAACACTCTTCGAAGTTGAAACTCAAACTTTCTTTGAGTTTCCATGCCTCTCGAGTTTTTCACATCTGCAGTTTCAATATTTAAAAATTAGTCATACAATAACTTGATAATACAAAGTTTTAAAAATCAATAATACATTTTGAAATGCAATGAACTTACTATATCGGCTTCAGCATCACCGCTTCCTCTTTGGAGATTCACTTGCATCATCACACCTACCCACGCGCTCAAGGCTTTGCTGATTACATGAAAACGACCCGACAACCCGTTGAAGTCACGTTTACTTGGATTCTCAGTTTCCTTATCAAAGAATTCAAAAAAATTCTTCCAAAGCGTTGCAGCCTGTTGACGAACACCATTGACAACATCAAGCGTACATGATACATATCCTTTCCAGATAGCTTTATCTTCTTTGAGATTAAACCTTTGACCGCGAGGCTTTTGTGAACCCTTTCCTGATTCAGTATTCTGTGTTTGTGTTGAGTTATTGTATTTTCTGATTTTTTTAGCAGAAGTTGAGATCAAGAGTTTGAGATGGAAAGATTAAGATTTAAATGAAAGTAAAAAAAAAAATTGAGTGAAGAAGGTGTGATTTTGGAGTTGAAATTCGTTGAATTTATAGGGAGAGAAGTTAGAGCTGTTGGGATCTGACCGTTATCGAGGCAATAAGAGCCTCTCTCGGCTCAACATAGGCCGAGCGGCTCTTGTTGCCTCGGTCGATTCATATTACGTCGTTCAGTCCATTTCCCACTGCCCAAAACTGAATTTTTCCATCCACCTGACTTGACATTTTAACAGAAAAACCAATACCCACTGAAATTGCTCTTAGGCATCACCAACCCATACAAGAAAGGTTTAGCTTTGGCATTAAAGTGTTTCTTAACCACTCCCCGGCACAAATCAACTACTAAGACTTTTCTAACGTGAATTATACATTCCCCAGCAGCCAACCAACTTGGATTAAGAAAGTTGCAAGGAAACCGACTTTCATAGTTCTGAAGTTAATAATTCGACTGGTCGAGTCCCCGCACTACTAAGAAAAGTTTTCCCAAAGGCCCGTTACAATGAAACATGGTATATATTGCCTGATTCAATCGGAGACTGCAAAGATTCGGAGGGAGCTATGAATTATAACCACATCCATGTGAAGTGGATAACATGTATTTAAATATAGTAAAAAGATTAGGTTTCCTTAACCTTTAAAATTATAACATGTGTCATCTATTTATATATTTATATATTTATTTTAATAAACAAATAAATATTTTTTAATTTATGTACTTCCTCCGTATATATTATAAAGGCGGAGTTTAAAATTTTTATAGTCCCATTAAATAGGCGGAGTTCTAATTCTAAGGTTATTTCTTTTTTCAAATATGCCTTTATTTATGATACTTAGGAATCATCACAATTAAGTTTATGTTTCTAGTGTTGGGAATAATAAGGGGTACGACATGAAAGATGATGAATATTTATGAAATTCATATTTTTTCTTATTTTAAGAGAATTGACAATTCTTATATATATAGGGGACGGATGGAATATATTTTTTTGTTTTTTTAAATATTTTCACTTTTAAATAATGTTTTGATTATTTACTTATTTAATGTTATTTTTACTTTTGATTATTATTTAAATAAATTTTTTATATACAATTTTTTTTAAAATTTTCTAATTCTTTTTTTGTTGATAAATAAGAAATCCACAGTCGTCATGGCCGATAAATCACGACCTGACAACTCATATTAATTTTGAAACATAAATGGGCTTGTACAATTTCTCATTACAATCGCCATCGTTCTAAATGTTAACCATGATGATTCTTTTAAATTTTAAAACAAAAATCATCACGATTCAAATCTATAGACCAAATTTATCGACAATGATGACTTCTGCAAATTCTGAAAATAAAATAATAATGTGAAATACCATCTTAGTCATCATGGTTCAAATTTATCAACCCTAATGATTCATTTAAGTTCTTATGGTACAAATACATAATAGACCATGACGATTTTTTATAAATTTTTTTAATATTTTTGACTTAACGAAAATTCGTCATGGTCATTATTCACTACTTTGACGACTTTTCAAAAAAATCTAGCTAAAAATATTAAAAAGTAAATAAATCAGAAAATAAAATTTAATTAATCTCTTATTAAGTAAGATTAGCCCTAATTAAACAAGATTAACTCTAATTAAAGAGGGATAACTTTGTCATTATAAAAATATTGTTAAGGGGTTTTTGAAATTACTTCAAAATAACCCTATCTTGTTTTATTCACTAGCCCCTTCTAATACCTGCAGCCCGCAGCCCGCAGCCCCACGAGGATATATTAAGTAGTGTCCTAGGCAAAAAAAGCAAGCTTTGCTCATTTGGCCGTCGAAAATACTATTTATGTAGTTGAAAAGAGAAATTCAGTGAGAGTGGTTTTCAAAGTTGTAAATATATGTTTTTTCCTTGAAATTGGATGAATCAGGAAGACAAAGCTATTGTTATTCAGACCCTTCTGTTTACATCCGGACTAAACACACTTCTTCAAACTTTAATCGGAACTCGTCTTCCTACCGTAATGTCTGCTTCAACTACATTCATTATACCAGTCATGTCTATCATTATAGATATGTCTAAGTTCGGCTTCACTAGTGAACATGAGGTACCACACTACAAACTCCTTGTTATGTTTTGAACTTTTGATCGGTGGTTAACGTAGCGAAAGATTTTAGTTAACACTAACCGGCACATAAACATTGGGGTGGTTATTGCAGAGATTTGTTTACACAATGAGAGTTATTCAAGGTGCTTTAATTATCTCATCAATGTTCAATATCATCATTGGGTATAGCAAGGCATGGGGATACTTTACAAGGTAACAATATTATACCTTAGTTAATGCAAGCATTTTGTGTGATCGCTTCAGGTCTTTTACTCTAAAATCGTTGTTGTAACATATATAAGGGGATAATGCTTGCGACCGTCCGAGGCCGTTTCGGAATATCAAAAATATGGTCACATGACATTCATAATAAGTATATGTGTTTTCTTGGATAATCAGATTCCTCAGTCCTATATCTATTATTCCAATCATTTGTCTGGGGGGTCTTGGCAAGTTCCGAAGCGGCTTCCCCCAGGTACTACTATAAGCTAATTTTTCAATAGCTATACGCATCAGTCAAGCTATCTATGATCTCTTGATCCACTGCCTAATTTATGTGGTCTTCATATACAGCTTGGAGAGTGCATAGAGATTGGTCTTCCCATGCTAATTCTACTTGTTATCTGTCAACAGGTAATGCATTCTGGATTGATATAGTTTCTTTATATGATTCATAATAATATTTTCACTGTGGGAAGGAAAAGTAAGACATGAATGTAATTAGAATTCGTGATTCTTGACGTACAGTATATGAAGTTTATAGGTGGGAGCAAAAATGCCATATTTGAGAAATTTGGTGTACTGTTTAGTGTTGGAATTGTTTGGGCCTTTGCTGCCCTACTTACAGTAAGTGGTGCATACAACCATGTCAGTGAACAAACTAAGTTGAGCTGCCGTGTTGATCGTTCCAATCTTATGTCAGCATCTCGATGGTAATTGGTATATAATTCATTATGAATTACTGAATTACATGTACTGTTCTTGTTTAGCTTTGCTCTTATAAGGTTAATCGACTAGTGTTGACATGGTTTATTTTTCTACTCTCTCTTTCGATATATTGCCTTAGGATTAGAATACCATACCCTTTTCAGTGGGGTGCACCTATCTTCAAAGCTAGCCCCATCTTCGGAATGATTGGAGCCGCACTTGTTTCAACTTCTGAGGTGCGGATCACTTGATTCTTGCATTCCTTTGCTTTACTAATAACAATGTGTACTGTTCTGGTGGATGGCTATCACTCCTGGTACTTAGCTATACTAGAGAAATTTACTTGTGTCCATTGCAGTCAACAGGAACATATTTTGCTGCATCACGGTTCTCGGGTGCTACACCTCCACCAACTAATGTGCTTACTCGAAGCGTTGGTCTACAGGTTTGTCTTACAATTTACATAGAGAGTACCATTGTCTCTTTTCCCGCTCTATATGGACATCCATTTAGAGATACTCGTCCAAATGAAACAAAATCAAGTGCAAATGTGAGTCCCCGTTTAAACTATTATAACTTACTCAACTGTGTTGTCCTACAATAGGGTTTGGGGATGCTGTTTGATGGTTTGTTTGGAGCAGTTGTTGGTACAGATGTATCAGTGTAAGGCACACTTAAACCTGGGTTAACCATCATATATATATATATTGTCTTATTCTTCAATATTGTGTAAATGAAGTCGGTAATTATGTGTTTATCTTTCAGAGAAAATGTTGGGCTTCTCGGATTAACACGTGTTGGAAGTCGAAGAGTGGTGCAGATATCTACCGTTTTCATGATTTTCTTTTCAATCTTTGGTTTGTACTTTTATACAACATCTTATAATTAATCAAAAACCATTTTATATTCCAACAATTATGAAATGTTTTATTTTTGTTGCTCTTGTTAAAAATTGCAGGAAAGTTTGGTACTTTCTTTGCATCGATTCCGTTCCCTATATTTGCAGCTATTCACTGTGTTCTCTTCGGTCACATATGTAAGTCCTTACAAGTACTTGCCCAAATGCATAATGGTTTCTGCAGCAATTTTAAGAAGCAGGCAAGACACTAACAGTTAGTAATGATTTTTCTTACTGTCTCTTTAGCTGCCACTGGAATCTCATATACTCAGTTCACAAACAGTAACTCTCAGAGGAACCTGTACACAATTGGCCTCTCATTGTTCCTTGGTATATCGATCCCGCAGTATTTTAATGATGCAACTAGCAGCCGAGGACGAGTAAACACAACCGGCTTATGGGTAAGTCATAGTAATCTTTCGCCAGTATACCTCTCTAAATGGAGATGCTCAAATGTTAGTTAAGTAATTGCTTCCAAGTATTTCACAATAGTTTTTGTTTTGATTTGCAGTTCAATAACATTTTGAATACAACATTCTCTTCGGCCCCAACTGTGGTAACGGCATTTGGGGCAGTACTCGATAATACACTTGCAGGTGCAGACTACGACCGAGGAATGCCTTGGTGGTGTAAGTTCCAAAACAATGATCCTACTGGATTTTACAGGTTTCCACCCCCTCTTGGCAGGCGTCCTCGTCCATCTACCCATTCTCCTCCTCCTCCTCATCCTCCTTCTCCTCCTCCTTCTCCTTGTTCTAAATTTCCTCCTCCTCCTTGTCCTCCTTCTCCTCCTTCTTGTCCTCCTTCTCCTCCCCCAAAACGACCAACGGAGACTACTAAAGAAATCGAGCGTTCGCCACTCAGAGAAAGCTGCCCTCATATGAATTCTCATAGTCCTTGTGGGGAACATTGTCGCCATGTATATATTTCTTCTTATCCATATGTTGAGGATTGCCCCAATGTATTTCCACGAGTTCCTTGTATACAAATGTAATAGCCCTACACAACGAAATACGTCTTGAACAAGTTACATAAGAATATGTTGCATGTCTTTTCCTTTTATTTTTTTTGTTCTTCAATTGCAAGTAAAATATCAAATTCAGCGGATGAAATATGCAAGAGAAAATTGTTGGGTGCAAGTGCAACTATCAAAAATAAACAAAAGTTATTGATACTTTAACAAGGTTTAACACTTGATCCGGACAACAAAAAGCTTAAAGATGCATATTGTAAAGTTTACAGTTTATACCTTTACCTCCAACAGCAAGGGCTCATATATGATACTAGGTTTGAACCCGTGCCGTAGCGGCACGAGCTATATTTTATAGTTGGTTTCTCTGTATCGTCGATAGTTAATTTTCTAACTTATTTGAATTAGTTCTATTAGTGCTTATACCGATTAACATAGAGCAACGATATTTAATAAGATGGTTAATGGTTTGCATTTGTTAGGTTCATAATTTATTTATTTTTGAAGCATATTATGTTTATAAATTGGATGAGTTCATAATCATTTATGAGTTACCATTATTAATCTCTGCACTCCATTTCTAACACCGCTTGGACCTATCCATACCAATTGCAATTACCTGATTAATAATATATACACATATCATTAAGTTTGTAATGTTTTATTTTGTTTATGTTTTTCATACATGGTTGGTACTACATTAACTGTTGTTTTCAATGGACAACTTCATCAACTAATTCAAATGCAAATGATTGTTGTCTTGATAGGATTCAAGAGACACGAATTAATAAGCAACTTTATCAACCGATTCAAGTCCTACTGATAACTGAATATTAAAAATATTCTTGAGGTTATCTCCTAATACCATTTTCACTCACACTTTGCTACAATTTGTTGAGATCATCTTATTATACCATCTCCTCACATTTTGCTATAATTTCTTCGCTGCAAAAACTAACTGCAGGATTTCTTTATAAACCATGAATAAAATCTAAGTAAATAAAATTAAAGTCTGATTTTTTTTGAAGAAGCTTCAGAAATCAACACCACCATCACCCAATCGATTTTTTAAATCTTATAAAACTGGCTTGGATGAACTAGGGAAATGTAGTAGAATAATAATAGTAGGTAAAAGACAAATAAATGGTAATGGAGGGAAGAAAAAAGTGGTAATGGTACATTCTCCTTTTTTTCTTTCGATGCTCTTATGTCTCCCCTACTTATAATTTTTTGGGTTGATGGAAATCTGCAAATATAATTTAAATTATGATCAAAGCTTAAATAAGAGCCAATAGGAGTTTTAAAGCAGTTTTTGCAAGTCTTTGCAAAGAAACCATTTACTCAATCTCGCTGTCCCAAAATATAAGAAATCATAACAGTATGTAAAAAAAACACGAATTTCTGGGGAATGTAAAGAAATGATATATGACAGATCAACATATATTACAAAGTGTCTGTAACTAAAACTCTTTTGTGACAGATCAATGTAAATTTTCGGATCATGAATTAAGAAAGAGGTGCAAAGTTGAAATTCATTAAACTAGAATCTGTATTTAACAACCCATACACATTTCTAAAAGAAATATACTAAAATAATTTTGTTCCCGAAGCATCAGAATGGAGGTGTTTCAAATTTATGTTAGCATCAATTCATGTTATATTGTGTATACTACGCACCTTATTTACAGTGAACAGTCGACAATTCAGCTTATACTGTATTGCTAAATACATTTCTTACGTAGATAGCGTAAGTCTGCGCTATTGCAGCCATAAATCGGCATGAACTCAACTTGTGTGATAAAAGTTCACGTTTTACATGTAATACCCCAATATAATTGGAAGTCCTTTTGAATGATAACATTTTAACCACCAATACAGTTTTCATTCTAACTACTCAAATTATTTACTGCATACCTTCAAATGAAAACATGAGTTATGCAATCATTAGAAAAATACCAAAGCCAAAAGACCAACTTACACGGTCAGATAACACTTGTTGTAAGTTCCTAACCCCACTTTTTCTATAGTGCAATAAGTAGAATATAAATGAGGTACTTACCGGCCACCGTGTATTACTGTATCTATGTCCCGTAACTGCAAGTATGCAACTATACTTAGAATATAGAAATAGATGTTGTAGATTGTGAAACCAAATTTCCTAAGAAAAAATGGTTTGTGGCAAATCAAATGGGTTAGCACTCGTTGCTTGCATCTTCAGCAGAACTTCATCTTTCTTTGGAGAAAGAATATGAACTTCTACATGCTGACCAATATCACAATTTCAGTATGACTATACAAAATTTACCAACAACAAAAACCAAATGACTAAATGGTAGCCCAGAAATCCTAAAAACTCAAAGAATAGAACGGGAAGAAGAAAGCCTTTAATTTAGCAACTCACCTCCATAACCTTCACAAACCACTGCACACATAATCTTTCTAAATGTGCAGTTATGGTATCCCAGCACCTAATTTGATTGAAACTTGAGTGTTATATCAAAAAAAAAAAAACATACAGACAGTAGTGGATCAGCGAATCATATTAAGAAGTATATTTGAGAGAAATATAAAGATCTAGAAAGCAAACCTTACAGCAGCAACAATTCCAAATGGTATCATGGAAAGCAATGATATAGTTGTGAGAATGTTCATTTCACAAACATAATATAACATTTTTTCAATTGTCTTGAATTTGAATGACATTGAATTGGCATATTAAAGTATATCGAAATAATGCATAATCATACCATATAGAGAGCACTGATGTTTCAAGTTCATCCAACAGATTACTTGCAATTATCGTTTTTGCCCCCGATAAGGACAAAAGTCTCGAGCATTTATTCATGCACTGCCAAAGACCAAGAGCTCTAATCTTTGCACCTCTGCTAGAAATCAGATCATAAAACCTCACAAAAAAATTATATATATGATCTTATTGCAGGTTGGCTCTTAGGTAGTCATGCACAAACAATTCTTGGATGAAAGACAGATTCAACACCTTTAGTTATGGAGCTAACTTGGGGATATGGAAAGCAAGAAAATAATTGATGTGTTCAGTCCATAATCTTTTATCGCTTCCAATAGTCTAACACATGCTTAGGTAGTTATCACACACAGTAGTTAGTTTAGTTAGATCATAATAGTTTATCGCTTAATGGTTTTTTTGATGGAAAAAATGAACCATGGCAATGTTACATATTAGCCTGATCGGAGGCTAACATTCATACCCATATATAAATCTATGGTCTAGCACCATCCTCTGACGGAAAGATTTCAATACAATGGTTATCCAAATCACTGTTAGTCAAATCTTTCATAAAAGAAAACCAACAGGTTTTTTCCATGGCATTAATTTATCACCAGGAGAGAATTGCTCTCAATAAGAATACACTTAAAAAATTTGTTTCCTTATTACATCAAGGAATCCTCAATATTCCTAGTGCAAGATTAGAGGTTGATTATCCCAAAAACAGGTACTGCAATAAAAAAAAAAACTTACAGGATATACATATAAAGGTAACACCGGAAGCACTTCCCCATTACTAAACTTAGCATCAGCAAAAACAGGTCCTGCATATACAATAAATTTAATTTTTAGGTAATAAATAACAAATTAATATATAAAATCTTTGGAAAAAATATACATGTTTGGGCAACATGGCGATTTGTGAAGATAATCCCATGCTTCTTATCAACCACGAATCTGGTACCAGTAGTTATAACAGATTTCATGTATATTAAATCTTCTAGTAGCTCTTATAGTTAATTCAACCACAGACTCAAGAACCTTGTTTATTTTTGTTTCCCAATCTTTGTCCACAGGAGGTTCTTCGTAATAATAACTTGATTCCATCAAAATAACCTCCAAGAAAACTAAAATTACAATAACACTTTGTTTATTTTGAACCAATTCTTTCAATTTAATTCAAAATCAAAAATGTAAGTAAATGAATCAACTCTCTTATTCATAAAGAAGACCAAAAAGAAGAAAAATACCTTACCGATTTCTTAGTCGAAGTGAAACTGGGAGAGAAAGAGAAAAAGAATAAGTTCTTGAAATTTCCTTTATTTCCAGTAGAAATCTTGTGAAAATCCTAATTGCAAATGCATCTCCAATTAGTGAACCAATAACAATTAACCACATGCATATCTAACAAAAAACTACACCAACCTATTGATAGAAACAATACTTGTCAGATTATAGGAATCGAAGATAGTGTCCACCACTGTAGCCTTAAGAAACTTCCAATTGTACACACCACTGAAATAAATATGTAACTAATTCCCATTCTGAATAGTAATTTGCACTTATACCTCATTCTCTAGGACAACAATCGTACTGCCTCTTCGATAGTCTTATCACAGCCGATTAATCAATATTATCAAAATCGCCCTACGATATAAACCTGGCATAAAATTTCTGAACTGATCAACCAACTGAAATTCTGAAAAACAAAAATTATATATAAAAAAAAAAAGAATCCTAGTAGATCAATGTTAAGAATTGAACCTTTAATTTCAGATGATAGAGAAATATTGGATGGTGTCGGTGAAATCTCTTCTTTGATGGATTCAAATAAGAAGAATCTATCATTTATGCTAGAAGAAGATTAGGTCAATTTGCGGGAACGAAGAAGAAAAATAATAATGCATGATTTATATCCTTTTCCCTTTCGTTTTTTTAATAGGATAGGGTTCTACTGGCTTATTCATGAAAATGTGTTTTTCAAACTTATTAAATTGATTAGCGGATGTTAAATAGGAGAAATACTGTTAATACTAATGAATGGGGCTTTTTATTTGAGTAAATGAATAACAATTAATGAAGAAATTAAAAATGTGGGAGAAGGATCGATTAAAGCATCTCTGCGGCAAAGATTGAACGTCTGAGAATACAAGGAGATAAGAAATTTTACAGGGAATGCGAGGAAGAAGTAGGGTTACGTGCACAATTGGATGGTTTATTAATGCGGTGAGTGTGGACCAAAAGAATAAGGTATTTTGCACCGTTGGATATATCTCCCTATCCCTGGGAGGGGAGGGAAGATCTCAGCCACCACTATCAAATGGGGAATATATCCTAGCCTAAAACGCATATAAGAGAGTAATGGACAGACATCCAGTCTTGGCCGTTGGATGATAGAAATTCATAGGGAATGGTGAGATGAGAAGGGGGAAGATCCTGGCCGCCAATACCAAGTGGGGAATGTATCATGGCCGCTGGATCTAATAAAATTCACTTGTGTCTTATAGTATAGATTTTCGTGCTATACTGATCTAGTTAATTTGTTTCTTCCTGCTAATATTGTTTTGTATCGAATAGCGAAAATATATTCACATGGGAACTATTAAACCTTATTATTCATATGTATATGGTCCCACATATAATACCAAGATTTGCACATAAAGATTCAAAGATATTTAATATATCAACAACCTAAAAACTCCAAGTCATCTCTCACTACACGTTGAAAGGTGCGCCTCACCTCCCCTTCCATTGGTCGGTCAACGAAACCCCGACCTCTGGTTGGATGAAACACAACTTATTCCCCTTACATTTCGTGGTTGTTGAAATTTTATTTCATCTGCTTTATCCTAGACTCCACATTAAATGGTAGCAGCCACCCTGTTATGTATTGGTGGGTCGAAAAAACACTTTATCTTGATTGGTTGATATTTGGTTTATTATTCTTATACCATATTTACACATTTTTTTAAAAATCTGGACCGTCAAATTTGTTTGATGGTTTAGTTAAAAAGTATCTATAAGTGAAGTTAAATTAAATAAAGCCGATTTTTAAATGGAAATTCTAAGAAAATGTCCGTGTGAAGAAATCTAATTAATAAAGTGACCTATTTTTTTCGGTTAATAAACTGCCCATCACGTTAATAATTCCGTCAGGGCCCACCTGATTAGTCAATTTTCATTTACTTGATCAAGTTTTGAAGATGTAATTACAAACCTATCCTTATAGCTAGTTCATTTCTCATAACCTAAACCTAGGTCACAGACTCACAGCCAGTTTCTCTATATCTTGTTCATGATGGCAGAGAGAAATCAGGTAAGAATTGGCTCGATCTGAGAGGAAAAGAAGTCGGGGTTGGTACTCGTTGTGGTCTGTTGGTTCAAAGAAGATGGGTTTGTTGAGTTTGCAGAGGACAAAAAATCGATGGTGGGTTAATTGTTGATCGAGATGGATTTGTAAAGAGAGGTTCGAGATTGCATAGATCTGTTCGAGGTTTGAAATCAGTGAAGAAGGTAATGGTTCGTTTGAGATGAATTTAGAGAAGATGGTGACACGGGAAGAAGAAATGTGAAGTTGCTGCCATGGCTTAAGAAGAAAGATGGGTTCAATCGATTTTGACAGATTTCAATTGTTCAAAGAATTAGAAGATAGAGGAGCAGAATTGGAAGAACTCAGGTCGAGATTGGTGGTTGATATTGCTCAGTTGTTGAATATGAGATGGGTTCACAAATGGGTTGAGTTGGAATTAGAAAATCAATGAGAAAGAAGTAGAAGTGGCTGAGTTCAAATGGGTTTTGAAGTGAATCTCTTGCCGTCAATAAAACAAAGAAAATGAAAATGAGATGGGTTACTTGGTCGAGTTGGCAGTGAAAAACAAGGGACTGTAATAGTGTTATTTGCTGGTGGCTGTGGTCACTGTGAGGAGTATGGGTTTAATTGCAATTGGTAAGCTTTAGGGTTGTTTTCTTTTTCTTATGGTTTAATTAGTGATTTGGGTTCAACAGGATTTGGGTTTTAAAAAATTATAGGGTTTCTGGTGTGGCGTTGATTTGATAGAGAAATGGTTGTTTAGGGTTCTTACGGTTTCAATTTGGGGAAGAAGAAGAAGATGAACAGGTTTCATTCCATTAGAGCGTCGTCCATAGTCATAAGACCAAACCTAAAGATCAAAGAGTAAAAATTTTACTCTTTGCTCCGGCCCAAACGCTACGGGTTAACGACTAAAAATGATCGGGCGGTTGTCTAATCTAAGGCTTGTAGTTGGGCGGATATCTGTGTATATGTTTGTTGAGACGGGCGTACATCTAAGAAAACGCTTGCGTGGGGCGGACATATGGTTGAACGTTTGATGTGAGGCGGTAACGAAAATTACGCCTGATGATAGACGGACTCCTACACGCACGCCCCAGAGACGAGCGCTTTAATAGACGAACGCCTGATGGGGCGGTTTAATAGACATACACCCGATTAATTGTCTACATATGCAAGTGTATCGTGTGCGGAAAAAGACGGACGTACAGCTAGCCAACCGCTTGAAGCACTGGGCGGATCTCTAGATGAACGCTTACTCACCAGGCAGACGGATGCATCAACGCTTGATGGGGTGGTAGTCTACTTAAATGTTTTAAATGTTCAAACGTTTAATGAGGTGGTTGTTTACAATTGCGTTTGAAATGTGTAAGTCTATTAATTAGTTTAGTTTCTATTTGAACATTTCCTTAGATTAATTAACGTTAATGAACATTACATTTACGTCTTATTAAGACATTATTAACTTCTGAGGTCGGCTTGAAGTGAGGCGGAGCCTTAGCATTACGCCCTGTCAAGAGGATCTCTAGCTTCACGCTTCATTGGGCCATTGATTTGGTTAATGCGTATAACTGGGCGTCCTCCTACTGTAACGTTTCATCAGGCATAATTTTGGGTGAACGCTTCATCAGACGTAAATTTGGTTAATGCCTGTGTTTTGAAACGTAATCTTAGACGAACGCTTGTCATCAGACGGTTAACTACATGCACGCATAGAACCAGACGGTTTAGTTTGTTTGGTCCGGAAATTAGACCATTTTTGGTCGTGAACAGTGAAAAATTCGGACCAAAGGCTATTATTACTCGTTCCACTGGGCTTGGGAAATGACAGACCAAAGACCAAATATGGGTTTGGTCTGTCATTCGGTCCAACGACTGTGGATGCTCTTAGAGGATATTTATCGAGTCATGATTCGACTCATAACTGACTCACTCTTAGCACGGGTTAACCCGGTTCTAGTCAGGCAAGTAGGGGGTTTAAATGTCTTTTACTATGCTGATTTACTGCCACCTATACACTAACCCGCCGCTAACCGTTTTTTGAATAAAACAGGACGGAAAAGGTTAAAGTTGGGGCATTTAATTAATGTTGAAAAAAACGTGAGCATTTTATTAATTGCATTTCTCTACATGGTCATTTTATTAAAACCCCTTTTTAATTTTGTTATGTCTTGATATGCAATATATTGTTTGGTACAAAATGTCTGCAGCCATTAATTACAGATATGAGAATAATATAGGTATCCAAAATTATAAAGGTTTCATAATTTTTAGGGTGTGGTTTCCTAAATTAGAGAGTTTTTTTTCCTAAATTATGGTTTTTTTTCTAGAAAATTTGGGCCTGGATGTACTCTATATAAAGCACTCTAGCAAAGGTAAGGTCTCATCGTTTACATGTTTTTTTTTATGCTAGAGTTTTGCTTGTTTATTTCTCAGCTATTTTAACAATATATCAGTTGATGGTGATGTTTGACCTGCAGATGCTGGTGGAACCTCTTCTCACTATATTGACGATGGATCAACATGCGACGAAGATGTATATGGATAAAGTGATACGTTTAAGATTTGGTTCGGTGGTATTTGTAATGGATTTGATTTGAGAAAATCTCAAAGTTGAAGAATTACAGTGGTGTGATTGAAGAGAGGCAGCAGGCGCGGTCTCGAAAGGCGATAAGGAGACTATCGTGTTAGTTTTCTCATGTCTCTCTTTCAAGTCAGTAACCTTTGGAACAAGGATTTGATTAGTGCTTGGAGAAGGAGGAGGACACAGAGTTTTTTGCTGCGAAATTTTAATTCGGAACGGTAAAGACCTAAAATGCATGTAGTGAATTCTTTTTTAATATGTGTTTGCAGTAAACACATAAAAGCTAAAAAGCTAAAAAAATTTAACAGAAATCAAGCTTATTTAGTTTTATTTTACTGTTCGTAGAATAGGCTATGTTAAATTTTATTGTTCTCTCGACCTTTTTTTATACGGCGGAAAGACGGTCACTTCACACTATCTACAACTTGGAGTACTTTCCTGTCGTCATTGTAAAGGTGTGCATCTGAGTGAGACATACATTAGATCATTTAGTTAATATTATTACTAATTTTTATATGTGTCATATAAGGCCATGTTAAAATCTAATACATTACTTACACCATTATATAAAACAATAGGTATCGAATTCACATAAGGCAGGTGAACTCAGCGTGGATACTTAAAGCAAGTACATGACGTGGTACATAAGGCAGGTGGGGTATGTATAGTGGATGAAGTACAAATAGGATTTGTACGTATTGGAAGCCATTAATAGGGTTTTGAGACACAAGGTGTCATTCCTGACATTGTTACTATGGCCAAGGTCATTACCACCACTCTCACATACTTTTTGTTGTCCGAAGATTCAGATCTTTACATTGTTTGATTTGAACAAGTCTATACTTGTGTTAACCACAAATCAATAAACTATGCATTTTGAGTAATCTTTTTTATAAATTGTGATAAGGTAAAGAAAATGGTTTATATGATGGAGCGGTTGTGACAACACCATAAATAGCAAGTGTAATGGCTCAAAAAATTCAGTTCAACACATTTGATGGCAACTTTGTATGTTTTACTAGTGGGCTTCCCGTTCTCGGAGTCCTTGATAAAGAAAAGCGTCAAGTACACTTAACTGAGCATTTGAAAGCTCTTCAACAGAGATATGAAAGTAAGCATCCGGTAACCTTAGATTGCTTGATTAATCTGTTAAACTTATTTACTTAATCTATCACTCTCTCAGTTCTGATTTTGTTACTATTTCCTTTCTTCTGTAATAATTATGAATTTCTCATCCCTTGGTTTACAAAGTGGTATTTTCTAGTTTTTATTTTTGTGTGAACACAAATTTGTGAACTTGATCGTGTCATAAATCATGAGTCTAAGGTCAAGATTTATAAAAGTATTGAACCTGTCAATTTCTTATTCTTCATATCCACATTGTTTTTTATCTTCCGGACACTGTATTCTGGAACCATATTCTGAGTGTTCCTACATGATTTGTGGATATTTTGAATTTGATATAAATGAAAGTATCTATGGAGTGTTATAATGAAAGTAAAAATAGATGATCCCAGCTTCTGTATATATGGATACTTTAACATTTACATCTGTGGACCCTGTTTGTTATGCATGTAGTATAT
Organism: Papaver californicum; assembly: GCA_023531435.1. NCBI lineage: Eukaryota > Viridiplantae > Streptophyta > Magnoliopsida > Ranunculales > Papaveraceae > Papaver > Papaver californicum. The sequence goes on from JAJJMC010006776.1 coordinate 3,203,646, forward strand.
CATCTTTAGAATGTTTTCAATGTCCTGGTACAAACTCTGCATTATATTGAGCATTGGATTTTTCCCTTAGATCTCATATACGTTTGTTGTTATTTCTGTTGATTCTGCAACAATGGAAAAACTAAAAAGAAGAAAACTGTTAACGTTAGAGAAATTTTTGTATTCATAAACACTCTGATGTTGATGCACATACACAAGGATAGAGCCACTTGCTCAGCAAATTGTCCTTAACACAATAGTTTTCGGTACTCCTCAATAATGAGAGATGCTATACCCCAACAGAGAAGATGTGTCCAGGATAGAGCTGCCCGTTATGACTAGTATAAGCACAATACTAGTTACCCTCTAGAACTTAACAACAATTGATAGTGGAAGGGAAATAAACACACAATTTGCGCAAAACAAAGCAAGAAGAAGGGGGAAAAGAGCTAGAGATAGTAGCTTGCTCTGGAGTAAGTTAAAATGGAGAACTTATTTTTCTTTTATAGCCAAAACATGAGAAGAGAATTATTACGCATTGATTAAAATTAATTTCGTGCATTAATCACGGTTATTATATTTAAAACGATACAAAACAGTCAGAAATATTTTCTCATTGAAACACCTTAATTTTAGCCGGGTCAGACGCCCCCACATTTAAAACAAAATTTAATGAAATACTTTATTTTCAAAAACGTAAGTCTTGGTTGGCCCGCTGCCTTAGCTACGCCCGCACCCGCAAGCATACTCAATCCCGCACCGCACATGTGTGAAAAGTATGGTTACTTCAACTAGCCCATTGCTTAGTCCTCCCCCAACCACAAAAGCTTCTAAACCCTAAGGGTCCTCCCTTAGTTGCATTTTTTGTGGTAATAAAGAGATAACTCATCTCTAGTCTCACCAATGTGGGACTAAAGGTTCTTCATTCACAATAGTGAAAAATGAGCTAGTATCCCTTAGTGACTTCTATGTCCTAAGGTCCATTCCTACCAAGACCAAAATACATTTTAAGTCATTTTTCTCTAACAATTTCACAGTGATTAGAGACATGAGAGGTAGTACATTAGATCTCTAATGGTAAAGGCAGTCGTCGTTATAGTAGTTTGAGTGCCCATCGAGTCATCGTGAGGTTAGATTTATACCGGTTTCCGCTCAGTGAAATATAATACTACCTCCGTTTCAGAAAAAGAGTTACTATCACTTTTTTAAATTGGCCTATTTTTAGGCTAAAATGAAAAAATGATAGTAACACTTTTCCAGAAACGGAAAGAGTATATATTAACCTCACTTCTATTTGCGTAATCTGTAGGCGTTGGATACTAAAATGGATTAATAAATAATGATACGGTTTTTTTTTTCTTTTAGACTATAACAAACTTGAATGACAATGTGAATACACTAAATGAGAACATCCGCGCGCCTCATCAGAAAACAATGAAGTCTCATAAATGATAGTATAAGAACATCCGCCTCAAGCCATGGCTTTAACCATTCGTCATCTCAAGAAGTTTGGCTTGCAAAGGATTTTGTTACTTGGTGTTTCATTTCGGATTTTTTCAAGTAACATTGAGATGACCTTATCGGCTAATGCACTTCAACAATTAGAGATATTTCTGAATAAATGTTTTATTTTGGAGGCGTGGAGTTTGAATCTAGGCTGCCGCAAGAAGGTAAAACCACCACGTCCCGTGATGGAAAAGATTGTCGAATATGTGCCACGGCGGGAAATTTGCTTTGCAAATTGGTTGGAGGTGGGAAATAACTCATGGGTGGAGGTTTTAGTCATGAAAGCGAACATGATTTAGCTGTCTTGGTTACTGATTTCTTGGAGAATGTAAGTGGTGGTGGAGATTCCAGATGTAGCACTGATAGCGAATCGAGTTATTCCGATCTTGCGCATCTTACAGAGAATATCCTGGTGAGTTTTGTCTTATGTTTTTTTTTGCTTTTTAAACATGTTTAATTGTTAATTAGATTGATGAATTGAAATTGATGTTAGGATGGGATAATAGGATTTGATTAATGCCATATCTTCTTGATTCTATGGTAGATATGGTATTCTTACCATTGATTTGTTATTGTTAGGTGAGGGTTGTTGAATATGAAATTTCTCTCCAAGGTCTTAGAGTAAATGGTTGTAAATACGGTAGTACTGTTGAAAGATAAAAATGTGATCAAGTTGTTATAGACATATGTGTGATGAAGAAAGTAAAATTGCTTTATTTCTAAGTGGTTTCAAAATTTTACCCTTTTGTCTGAAATGCTTCATAGCTTAGTTCCCCGCATAAGCATGTTTGAGGTGTATGTATGGTCTTTATGGTGAGATCATGATAGTCATGTTTATCATATATGGTTAATTGTTATTTTTTGATTACTCGTTATAGATTAGGAATCCAGCAGAAGCACATGTACCTGTATTTGTTTGTCTTATTGGTGAATAGTTGGAAATGCCTGGGTCTAAAGTTGCAAAAGCAATAGTTCCAAATTTTATCGTATCAAGAATGTTTGCCCAAAATAAACCATAGTTAGCTTTGAATTTCTTAATTTTTTTAAATACATAATAGACCATGGTTAATTTGCCAAGGACTGTGTTTTTGCACCAAATTTTTTGATGACATAATAGTAATCTTTCATCTTGTTTTTATTCGAGATTATGATTTTTGAACTTCCGTTGCTGGACTAAGTTCACTCTTAAGTTTGTTTTAGTATTTTAGATTTCTTTTAAAACTAAGGTTTTTTTTCTAACTTTCTTCATTTTTGCTTTCTTTTTGTAGTACCACAAGCACACGGTAGATCAGTATGAGAGTGATTTTCTTTCGGCTGTCCATAACATCTTCGAAGTTGGTAGTGCACAAATCATAAGTATGATATGGTTTTGGTTTTGTAAAATAAGGGTTTTATGATTTGATTTTAAACTTCTCATGATGTTCTTTGATTGTCTTTCAGCACTTTGTATTTTCGGGAAGAAGAGCTGTAACGCCTTCAGGTTTTGACTTAAGCCACCAACATTAGACGAACATTGACAATTCTCAAGATCCGTTTTAGTACGTAAAAGCTTGATGAGGTCAGACTTCTTCAAATTGTAGCCTAACTCAGTTTTAGAGCTTTTGGTATTGGGTATCCATTACCTTGTTAATTTCTTCCATGGTTCTTAGGTTGTACTTAGCTTTGAACATGGAAATAAGAAGTACAACGTTATGAGGCAATTAAGCTTGATAAAAACAAACTGAATGTTAATATTTTAAATCTTTGAGAAAGTCGTCGTATATTAAAACGCATTAAGCATTTTACTATATTTTTATTTTTTTTGAAAAGAGACAAAGTCCATGTTTAATTTCAATGAATTTTTGAAAATACTAATTGGGGTTTAATGCTCTCATCTCCGTCTATCTTTGTGTCTTACTGCTTAATAAGGGTGTTTTGAGTTGTATATATTTTTTAGCTTTAATATATGGTTTGTGGATACTGATGTAGGTATATCATTAACATTATTAAGCTACATCGTTCATTTTTTCTTAATCAGTTATTAAATTAGCATTCTCTCAGTTTGTTCATACAGCGTGTACAGGTCCCAATATATTTATCAAAAACTCTTAGAGAAAGAATGTTTAAGCCTTATCTCTCAACTATAATTCCAGAAAGAATGTTTAAGCCTTATCTCTCAACTATAATTCCAGAAAATTTCGAAGTAGGTAATATCCTCTTATTTATATGGATGGTTTATTTATGTAAACAGATGTTCTTCCCACTTGGTCCAACTTCAGTTGCCATGTATGGTGGTTTGAGTGCCATGATTTTCTCTGCGTATATTGTTTACGGCACGGACAACTTGATTAAGCGTTTTACGTACGATGAATACATATGAGCATCAGTCGTTCTATATCTTGACATCCTCAACCTTACACAGTTTTTTTGCCTGCAAACAGACCCTTGAATGGCTAATTTTTCGTTCAATACATACTTGGCTTTCTTACTATTTTTTATTAAATGACTTTAAACACTAATTATTCTTCCTTCTCGAGTTGTATAATTAGCTAGCATGATTCCCATTCTTTTCTTTTAATGCAGTAACAAAATTATTGGTTTTATAGTATTTAGTGTTTTCACACCTAATTAACAAGTTTTCTTGGTTGTGCTAGGTGAAATAACAATGCTCATGAATTGGGAGGAAAAGGAGAAAGGTTAGTGGCAGGGGAAGCTGGAAGAACTGATTAAGTGAAGGATACAATTGGTGTATGGAGTTGCTATAGCCATAACCATGTCCGTACATTCATTACAGAGCTAATTAATCAAGAGGTGGAAAACTCATCGGATGACCTATGTCATAGGGAGCCAGACATTACAAAAGAAAAGGAGTTGTGAGGATGGAAGCCTAAGGTTAATTTACAAGGACTTCCCTCGATGGAGATAATTAAAAAGAAACTAATTATTCTATAATTTTTAAGAAAAAACGAATGTAAAATTTTTCTTTTATCTCCATATAATGTGTTTTATCTTTACTTTTTATAATTATCACCAAAAAAAATAAAATAAAACAGAAAAGTATGAGTCTTTCAATTTTTCTAAAAGATGCTGTGAGTTCTGATTGTCATTTTAATTTTGTAATTGAAAAACAAGAAACTTTTATCTCCTTTATATTTTCTTAAGAAAATAAAATAAAACATAATTGCGGATACCCTTAGTAATAAAGGATAAAATTAATCTCGACATAGAACCTATAACCTATGTAAGACTATGTATAAATAAAGTTGCGTATTTTGGATATTAGCTACCCAAAGGTTGGGTGTAAATGAGTGATTAGATACATACATAGTAAATAAAAGCTAGAAGCTAACATATTTTGGTGTACTTTGTACACTTTGCAGTTGTCATATATTAGACAGGATCATCCAAGCATTATTATAGAACATCTTGAGAAGGTACAAAAATTCAATAGTGCATATTACTACGTAAATGGTATTGTATAAAAAATCAGACGAGCTAACACCAAAGAAATAACAGAATACCAAAGAAATAACAGTTGGATAAACCAGAAAAGGCATTAGCACTGTTTGACAGTATCATAAGCAATGTTGTTCAGAAAGGATTATTGGCAGTATATATTATTTTGATATGTTAATTTCAAAGTGGGACAAAGGAGCTTGATCAATTACTGTGATAGCATTTTGGAAACATAGGCATCCCGCAGTGTTTATATATGTGGCTAGGGAGAAATGCTATGGCGGAAGATTTTATAGATGGTGATCATTTGAGTTTTCCAGTACAAACGTTTGAATATTTATCTCGGAACTGCATCCTCAAAAAAGGACAACACTATGTAACATTCGGGTAAGACCTACTACTCGACACTTAAAATTATACATATTATTAAAATAAAATACGAGTACTTAATTAAATAATTTGTTGCAGTTATAATTCGGAAATAAAAAGCTGCATGAGCTATTGCTACGAAACTAATTAAGAACCAGGAGAAATATGAAGAAGTCATCGAAAATGAAAAGTAATGTAGTACATTAGTAGAAGAAATTCATTTTCAGAATTATATGTATATCTCTGGTTAGCTAATTAATACTATCTCTGTTTCAGTAAAAGTAGTACTATTATTTTTTTATTTTAGCCTAAAATTATTACTATCAGATTAAAATAAAAAAATAATAATAATAATTTTGCTGAAACGGAAAGAATATAACTTTGATTCAGGAGAATTATTATGGACCTATGGTTGTGACATATTGGGGTGAATTGACTATTGTAATACAAAATGAAATGATAAGAAGTAATAGTGTTGATCCAATAATTGTCGTATATATAGGGATGTTTGCAAAGGAACACCTAAATGGGTATTTTAAATATTAATTCTCAATAATATTCCTAGCGTTTTTGATGGTTTAAAAAAAGAATTTGGGACGACTAATTTAAAGTCATCCAATAGATGTGGCTATGGGATAGTCTAATGGTATGTAAAGATACTTATATACCCTTTTACTAATTTAAAAAATACCTTTAACCCATTTCACTAATAAAAGTAAAAAACCTAAAATACATCTTCTTCTTCTTTTCTACCGATTATCTTCTTCTTCTTCTCTTCTTCTCTTCTTTTCTAACTACCGATTGTGCCTAAACCAATTCATCGTAAAACGATTAATTGTAAACCAATTAATCGTAAACCAATTCATCGTATCACCGTAAACGAATTCATCGTCGTAATTACAATCTAAAGATGGCTAGACAAAAGTATACAACCCGTAAAGCTGGTAATACTAATTGGCCCAATTTTGCCGAGAGAATAAGAAATAAAGAGATCGTTGAAGAACATATATAAGAATACGAATAACACGAAGAGGTTGATCTAGATACTGAGACTGATTCCGACAATCAGCTTCTCCAGCACTATATAATGGGTCCAATAAGGTAAGGGTTTAACATTATTTGTGTTTATTTTGCTTCAATCAAATGAATTCGTCAATAGAATTTCAAGGGTTTTCGGTGATTTCACATAATCGGTAGTTTTGTGTTAGTATGCTTAATCGGTAGTTAGAATTTTTATTATCTACCGATTATGAATGTTCGGAAATCCTCAATCACATCCATATAATCGGTAGTTCACATTTGTCATTATCTACCGATTGCGTCTCTGTACTCAAATTTAGGCTTAATCGATAGTTAATTTGTAACCTAACTACCGATTATATTACATGGTTTTAATCGGTAGATAATCTATATCCCTAGCTACCGATTATGTGTGTCCATAGCTTAGAGTTTTCTGTTCCAATGCATAATCGGTAAATGATGTAGAGCCCTAGCTACCAATTATGCACAACCGGTAGATAATGTAGAGCCCGAGCTACCGATTATGCACAATCGGTAGTTACTTTGTTTAATTTACTACCGATTATGTAGTAATTAAAATGGTGTCTTTTTGGAAATAATTGTTTTTTTTTGTTTTTTTTGGGAAAGGCGAGCTAAGCAATCCCAAGATACAACTGTTTTGGGGCCTCTTCGTGAAGGGGGTAAGAAAGTAACAACTAGTGCAAGAAGAGAAAGGAACGCTAGCGGAATCTCTATCGCCGAAGGAACTCAACCAAGTGTTCCAAAAGTTAGAAACAAAGAAGAATGAGAACCAAGTGCTCCACAAGTTAGAAACCAAGAAGAAGGAGAACCAAGTTGTACACAAGGAGAAGGACATGGTACAAAGAAGGTAATTAAGAAGAAAGGAGAACACCAAGTCCCCGCCTCTTTGAAGATGAAGGGTATTGAAGCAGGCCAAATCCCTGGGTTACCAAGAGATGGAGGAGATCTGTTGTTTGGATACAAAGACTAAGGGCCAAAGAAATTTATTCTACTGAGGTAATAATTATAAAACACAATTCTCGGTGATTTTGTCTTTTTATTCGTAAAAATGTTAATTGTTAGTCTAATTATTTTATAATTTGTCGTGTATATTAGGGCCATTCTCATGCGGTTCGTCTACTCAAACCTACAGCTGCACCTAGAAAAATGAAAGATTGGCCTTTAGATGGTGAGTGTGAAAGGTTCAAACAAATAATTTATGACTCGGGGTTATCTACTGCTGCCGAGAATTCAATGTTAGAGCATGACCGGGTGTCGATATCAGCCTTCATAGAGAGAATGTATCCTGAGACTGATACCTTCCACATGCCGTTTTGAGAGATGACGATCACCCCAGATGATGTGGTTCAGATTCTTAGTCTCGCTGACCATGGAACAACCGTCAAGTTTGATTACGTAAAGCACTTAAGCTGGGAACAACTTTATTTTTACACTCAGAAATGCCTTGGTTCGGATCGAGCGACATCCGACGAAGAGTTCAAGCGGTGCTTTCGTTACAAAACTAGAAAGTTCAGCATGGTCCACTTGATGAATATGTTCAAAGGAACCAAGGATAAAGAAGAAATGAATCCATCACTTAGCGACGACGAAGTGAATGCTGTAGCCACTGCATATCTCCTACGTGTTTTGAGATGTTTCATTTCCCCAATTGTATTGGCAACCGGGTCAACGCCAACCTTCTATAAGTATTGCATCCTCTCAATAAAGTTCGTGACTACTCGTGGGGCACCGCATGCCATGCGTTATTTATGGAAGAGTTAAGAAAGGCATCGAGGGAATCAACTAGACAAACTGCCGGGAACGTGAGCTTACTACAGGTATTTTGGTAACTCTATTGATGCTTTGATTGTTATTTATTTTTTTCTCTTTTAAGAATCAATTTTCTCATACTTGATTTGATATATACGCTAGTAATGGATCTATGACCACTTCCCGTCCCTTGAGTTGGCCAAAGAGAATCCGGCATAGGAGAAAGGAACACCCATAGGAACAAAATACATATTTGACAACAACCGTTCAAGGTCTAAGGAGCAGGAGTTGATTTCTTTGAGGAGGAAATTAGATTTGATGGCGTCCAAATATGTATGCTTTGATCCATACAAAGAAGACTAGGCTAGTGGACATATAGAGGGAAGGTCTGACTTGTCGTTTTACTATGGACCCTTATGGCATCCCACTGGATATGTTATGTACAATGCCTCTAGGGTGATGCGTCAACTCGGTTTTGTACAAGAAGAACCTTAGAGTCATATGCGTGGCAGGTTCAAATTGGACGTGGAGAATTTTGTATGTGGTAAGGACTCTATCACAGTAGTTTGCTTTGGTAACCCATCCGTTGAAGATTGGAATAACATGATGCAATATTTGATCAACGAGGGGTGACCTGTCAACCGAGGTTATGAAGTATATCTAGACTATATGGAATGGTACCGGGAGCATTCTTATCTTCATGTGATCCGTGAAGATAAAGGAAAGACCATCAATGTTTCCGATTATCCTTGTATCATCAAAGACAAACCTTCGGTTTATGAGAGGCTGGTACGTAATGTTCTTTCCATTTGATTTTAATATTACGGCTTAATATTTTAGATAATAATCGTTTGATTGTTATTGCATAAAAACAGAAGAAAAAAACGTTTACGTTTTTCTCCTAGAAGATAGCTGGGTGTATAAATGTGGGAGTGGCTTTATCAATTGAGAAGATGAGAGAGCATAAAGACCTGATAGAAAACATTGATAATGAAGCTTATGCTGCAAGTTTGGGGAGAAAGCTGCGAATAAGCCTAAGAGGCTAGCAGCAAAGCACAGTAAAAGATCTCGCGATTCATCGAGTGTTGATGGTGAAGCAAATGTCCCTGAGGGTGAAGCCAATGTCCCTGGTGCTCTTCGTCCTCGTACTAAAACCAAGAAATCTAGAAATTAGATTTTGGTTGGCTTTTTAGAGAACATCAATATCGATTGATTTGTAAGATATTTGGTTAATTTTATAACATTATGTTTACTTTATGACTGATTAATGGATTACTTTACGGATGATGAATGAACTTTATTTTCTTTCTGTGAATTATCGATTGATTTGCTAGAGACTCATTTTTAATAAATAACTTTTTCAAAAAAATTGCAGTACAATCGGTAGATACTTGGTTTACATCAACTACCGATTAAGCATGGTGATCCAAAATTGGTAGATAATTATCTACCGATTACACCAACTGCTTTGTTTCTGGAAACAATTCACATTATAATCGGTACTTTAAAAAAATTCTTAGACTACCGATTATGGAATATGATTATTTTCAAAATTGGATAATTTTTTCAATTTTGAATTTAGGGCAACATCTATAATCGGTAGTTTACAAAATTTCATAGACTATCGATTATGGAGTTTGAAAATTTTCAAAATTGTAAAAAAAAATCAATTTTGAATTTTGGGCAATAATTATAATCGGTAGTCAAAAGAATTTCTTAGATTACCGATAATGGGCAACGAATATTTTTGAAATTTGAAAATTCTTTCAATTTTGAATCTGGGGCAACATTTATAATTTGTAGATAATTTTTTTTTATACCACCGATTATGGATAATGTTAATTTTCGAAATTTGAAAAAAAATTCGATTTTGAATTTGGGACAACATATACAATCGGTAGTAAAAAATTTTGTAAGACTACCGATTATACTTGTTGAGTATAATCGGTAGTTAATTGTGTACCGATTAAGATGATGAAACTGATTGGTTTCTGGACACATTTTACATTATAATCGGTAGTAAAAAAATTTGTTAGACTACCGATTATACCTGTTGAGTACAATCGGTAGTTAATTGTGTACCGTTTAATATTATGAAACTGTTTGGTTTCTGAACACATTTTACATTATAATCAGTAATAAATTTTTTTGTTACACTACCGATTATACCTGTTGAGTACAATCGGTAGTTAATTGTGTACCGATTAAGATGATGAAACTGATTGGTTTCTGGAAACATTTTACATTATAATCGGTAGTAAAAAATTTTGTTAGCCTACCGATTGTATAAATCAGTAGATAATGGTGATCCCGATACTTCCGATTGTTTATATTCGTAAGAACTTAGTGTACATATTTTATGTACACTCTTGTTACACCAGGCCTCAATGGCTCTTTTATTTTTTGAAAAAAGAGCCGCTAGGACTCTAATGTATATAAGGAGGGTGACCTTTTCCCATTTATGCACCTCCAATACATTTTAGCTCTCCAACATCGAAGCAATCATCGTATAGATTAATGGCTCAACTGTTCATGGTAGAGGAAGATTTATCGCTATGTAGGCACTATGTGCAATTCTATCCGAGGCGAGCTGAAGAACGTAGGTAAAATGGTGTAATGAGTATGAGTTATTTGGAGAGTATTCACGAACATTTTTTTGTTGACACCGGGAACCCCAATAACTGTAATAGAGCTGATCTTTTTTGTCGATTTAATTGTATAAGCAGAGAAGTTGATCCATTTGTGAATTTAACTTATCTTGTCAATCAATATCGTTTGAGGGGTGAAACTAATGATGAAGTTATAGCGATATCTCTCGAGGAATGGCGACGATGGAAACGATCAAATTACCGTTAAGAATCTCATTTCAATATCATTAAGGTGGTGGACATATTCAACCCGTTTAAGGTTCATCCACGCTGCTTAAGGTGAAGGGAATTATCCAAGACAGAATATGATAATAAAAATTAATATAATAATAGTGTATAACAGAATACAAAACCTAATTAGCTTTTTTTTCTTCTCATTTCCTTTTTTACCTCTTTATTCTTCTTCTTTTCTACTTATTCTTGTATCCCCTTTCCTTTTCCATTTTTTCTCCTCTACCTATTCTTATACTCCCTTTACTCTCATTCTCCATTGAAAATCGCTCCAAAAAAATTTCCTACACAATCAAAGAAGGGAAAGGAAAAAATGGTGATCGAAGAGTCCAAAATCATTGAAATCAATTCGTCAACTGATTCTGACGATATGACTCACCATCAATCTCAAAAACCCAAGGAAAAGTAAGTTACATCGAACTTTTATGTTTTTAATCATTACTTTGAAGAAATCATGATAATTCTTTTTTATAATTTGCTAAAACAATGCATAATCGGTAGAAATATGGCGAACTTTATCTACCGATTATGCCTTGAGTTCATCATTCCTGAAGAACATCATGCACAATCGGTAGATATTGCATAATTGTATCTACTGATTATATATTGTGTTTTTAAATAAACCAGTTTTAGGGCTACACTCAACCGATTGCATATAATCGGACATATATTGAGAACATGACCTACCGATTGTGTGTAATCGGTTGATATTGCATAATTTTAACTACTGATTATGTGTTTTTGTTTATTTTATATTAGCTACTGTGTATAATCCATGTTTGGTTATGTTCATTAGTGTTATGGATGAAGATGAAGTTCTTTCTCCGTCTAAAAAAGCTGAAATTTTTAGACGTCCTCTTTTCAATTTGCCGAAAGGAGTTACTCCTGAAGAAGTATATCAAATTATGCTGGATGATCCAGATTTTTCACAAATGATGAACGATCCTGATTGTTGGTGGAACAGTTCTGACCATGCCCTCAACTACATTGAAGTTCCATCTTCGGATGAAGGATCTGAGGAAGAAATGATTCGAAGGATGGAGGCTGATCCGACCTTTGATCCTCGACTCTTTTTCAGGGAAAAAGACTTTTCAGGCGTAAACCCATACTACAGCGAAGCTGGTGAGTACATATGGCCAGTTGAGGAAGATGAAGTTGTTGCTGATCCTAAGGAGAAGGAGAAGAAGAAAAAGCGAGTTGATACTAGGACCAAGTCGAGAGTAACAAGGAGTGGAATAATTTCATGAGATCAATGAGATTGATCACTTTGAATATCTATGATGTGTTTTGTTTCGTTTTTTTCGGATGTTTTAACTTTTTTTGAACAAGTTTTCTGAACAATATGTAATAAGGTTTTTTGAACAAGTTTTTTTTCGGATGTTGAAATAGTATTATGAAGTTAGATGTTAAGTACAATCTACATAATCAGTAGATAACTATATTTCTATACTACTAATTAAATATAATCGGTAGCTATTAATCTCCCGTACTACCGATTAACCACAATCGGTAGTTTTTTATGTTCACTTACTAATGATTATTCCAAGAAAAGTTTTATACAAAAAAACAAGTATAATCGGTAGATAAATTTGATCATTAAACTACCGATTAGGAAGTTTAAAATTTTAAAGTTTAATTCAATTCTGGCTACAATAAGTAGATATAAATTTTCAGCCGCTACCGATTGTGAAAGATGAAGAGTTAGAAATTTTGTAAGTTTTGAGAAATTCATTTTTTGGGGGACACCTATAATCGGTAGTTTAAAAACTCCATTAAACTACCGATTATGAAATCAAAATCAAAAAAAAAAAATCAATCTGGGAATTATGTACAATCAGTAGTAATAAAAATCATGAGACTACCGATTATACCATTATTTTGGCACAGGAGTGTATAATCGGTAGATATGATACTCCATTATCTACCAATTCTGGGACGTCCATGGCATTAAATGCATACAAAAATGAATTTGTTTTAAACAATCCAAACGCATACAAAGTGTGTTTTTCATGATGTTTCTCACTTCTTCCTCATACTTATCCATGTTTGTTATTGATTTTAGGTAAAACCTAGTTTTCCCAAACTTCTTCTTATTCTTCTCTAACACACTCTCTATTTCTTTTCTAAAACTATAACTCAAATAATTTTCTAACACTAACTATAACCAAATTTAACAAACTAATTAATCAACATTAACACTAATTAAGCAAGGACATATTAGGTATTAAAGAAAATATATAGATAAAGAATGTGCTAATATTATTTCATAATGACATTATTTTGTTTTATTGGTCGCTCTAAATTCTTTTTTTATAACCCTAAAAAATACCAGGATAATTTGTGTCTATCCGATATCCCCTGACTTAATATAAACAACTTTCCTCGCCACTTCATCTGCATCAAACATTATTGTTATTTTGGATGTACCGGAAGTCCTTGAATTTCAGAAAATGTGAGTAAACAATAGAAGTTATATTCATATATTGCGAGTTGTTTATCATCTTGCAAGGTGTTTTATCTTCCTTTTTTTTTGTCTCAGCTTTTACTGAGAAATCGGCGATTACAGTTATTGAGAGAAGCATGTGGTTAGGGCTGAACACGGTAACGGTTTTCCACGGAAATCCGCCAAAACCGAACCGAACCGTTTACTAATGGAACGGTTATGGAAAAAAATTTGGAAAACCGGTAGTCCCGGTTTCGGTTTTGGGTTGGGTAAAAAACCGAACCGTTTACCATGGAAAACCGATTAATGATAGCCGTTCATCTGTATTTTGATGGATCTAATCTAGACCCTTAGATTCCTTGATATATAAGGAAGAAGAAGCCCTAATTTTCTTCTTCACTTTCATTTCTCTAGGGTTTCTGTTCGGCTGTTCCTCTAGTCTTCCGCCTCCACCAAGAGTTCTGTTCCTCTAGTCTTCCGCCTCCACCAAGACCACCACTCCAGTGCTACTGCTCCATCACTAGATTCACTACCAGAAGGTCCAGAAATGATTTCTGATTTCTAATAATTTCTGGTTTGTGCTACTGCTTTCAATCCTTTCATTAAGTTCAAGAGTCAAGACTTTCTTTCTCATACGCAGAAGCAGTCAAGCAGAAGCAACTTCTGATCAGGTCAGGTATGAATCGAACTTCTGGTTTGCTTTCATTAAGCAATTTCATTAAGCAATTTCTTCTGGTTTGCTTTCATTAAGCAGAAGCAACTCAAGTCATGCAAATCAAAGGTACTAATGATGATTCATGTTTTAGACTTCTGGGTTTCTTTTTAATCTTTTCAGGCATGAATCCCAACTGCTGGGTTTCTTTTTAATCCCAACTTCTGGGTTTGATTTTTCTGTTCACTGTTTTAGTAGTATTGGTGCATTAGTATTGTTCCTTTTTTAGACTTTTAGTATTGTTCCTGTTTTAGTTTTTTTCCTGTTTTAGTATTGTTCAATTTTTTCCTGTTTTAGTATTAAGCCCTAATTTCCTGTTTTAGTATTGTTCAATTTTTTCCTGTTTTAGTATTGTTC